>APFE030395964.1:86050-124465 GCA_000404065.3 Pinus taeda | reverse complement strand
TTTTTCCTTTTTTTAATATTACAAAACATGCTAATATTAAAATATAACTTTTCCAATTTACACAATTTTTTTCCTAAATCCTTTCTTTTTATTAAACACAGTTATTGGTTCAAACTTCAAACCTTAACCTTATGTCCAAAAAGCTTAGAGCAAAACTATCCTAACGTTTTGAAACTAACACCGACCCCTCGCTCCTTAAAAAGCACTAACGTTTCGAAGCCAGTTTTCGTGACCATGAAGTATTGCTTTTTTTGAGGAGGCTCAAATGAATAAAACCATAAATGAACCGACTCGAATTTCCTCGAATAATTTGTTCTACGAATCGAATGGCTGAATTTCGGCATTTTTTTTTGCAGATTCAGACGTATTTGGTAACTATGGTTTAAACCTTCCACTTTTCAAAAATATTTGAAAATGAGATTTAAATAGAACTATCTCAAGATCTATATTAACCAATTTAACTACATATCAATTTCATATATATCTATATATAGAAAGAAAATGTTAAAGGATAATATATATAGAAATAAAATGTTAAAAGTGAATATTTTAATGTTGTATATAATAAAATATTCGATGGCAAAAAAAGGCGAATGTTAAATAAAATAAAAAATATCAATTACTTGCTAACAAGAACGAAGAGAGGAAGATGATTAATTCATTCAATTCTCAATATACAATTAATATGTGACATTTAAAATTATTTATAATAATATTTTTTTCAATGTTGGTGATCAATTTAATATTATAATATGTATACTTAAACATATTAATAACCAAAATACCATTTTAATGTGGAAAATATACTTCACAAATAAAATATGCCAATGTACATTCTTTCCAAAATCTTTTAATATCGAAAATCTTTTAATATATTTATATATTGTTTTAAAATCAAACTAGATTCATCTTAGCCTTGGATCTATCAATAGC
The DNA here is from genome assembly GCA_000404065.3 of Pinus taeda. Lineage (NCBI taxonomy): Eukaryota > Viridiplantae > Streptophyta > Pinopsida > Pinales > Pinaceae > Pinus > Pinus taeda. The sequence goes on along the minus strand of APFE030395964.1, from coordinate 123,532 downwards.
CAAGAGATCGAATCTCTTGAAGTGAAAAACTCTTTTTTGAGGGAAAAAATTGAGGAAATGTTTGCGGCTCTAGAGATTTGATCCCTCTCGGTGCTTGATAGATATGGGGTTAATATGGATCTAGGTGATTGATAGATATGGAGTTAAGACAGATCTAGGCTGGTGTGGGTTGGGGTCATACACAATTTGTTGAACATCTAATTATTTTGATCATTTTAAGTATCATCAATATGTCTAAGATTAATTTGGTCAATTTAATTTTAACTTTGTTTAGTTACATCAATTTGTTGTGATGAGAAAATTTGTTGAACTTGATTTATTTTGATCATTTTAAATATGATCAATATGTGTAAGATTAATTTGGTCAATTTAATTTTAACTTTTCTTAGTTACCTACTTTATTAAGATGAGAGAGACTCTTAGTAACGTGGATGATGAAAAATGATGAAAGACAAATTTTAAGTGCAAAGTGACGATGTAACAACAAATATGGAGAGAGAGTGTGTATGTTTGGGGGATGATATGGAGATATAAAGAAGGAGAGACAATGGGAGCTAGAGGCTACATGGAAATTAATTGACAATATTAATCCAATTACTCTGAAATTAACGTACATCATACATCTAGTTCCATCAAATAAAAAATTAACATCTACAAGAAAATCAATTCATATAGTGCAAACAATCAAATAGGATTAGAAGTAAACATTACACTAAAATCAATGCATCGACTACAAGAAATCACACAAGATTAGGAATCAATATCTACATTGAAACCAATGCATTGAGCGCAAGCACTAAAATAGGAGTAGAAATCAACCTCTACATTGAAATCAATGCCTAGTGTAAGGTATTAAATAGGATTAGAAATTGACATCTACACTGAAATAATTGCATCTAGAGCAAGTGATAAAATACAATTAAAATCAATATCTACACTGAAACCAATACATCTAGTGAAATCAATCAAACATGAATAGAAATCCACATCTACAGTAAAATCAATGAATCTATTGCAAGAGATCAAATAGGATTATAAATAAACTACGCTAAAATCAATATATATATATATATATATATATATAATATAATATATATATATATATATATATATATATATATATTCTAGTGAAAAACCAAAATATTCATTACTTTCTAGATTCAACTTATATGTCTATATTCGTCCCTTTGTGTCTCTTTATTCTTCCCTCCCCCCTATCCTTCTCTATCTGTCACTAACTCTCTCATCTGTCTCTCTCTCCACATCTCCCTCCCTTTCTCTATATTTCTCTTATTCCCTCTCCCACCTGCCATCAATATCTATACCTGCCTCCATCTCTCTACATCTTTCTTCCCCTTAAAAATAAATCTCTCTCTCCCCTCTCTCTCCTCTCTCTCAATATCTCCCTCTGTCTCCTCCACCATCACTCTCTCTTTGTCCACCCTCTAACTCTGTCACTATCTCCCTCTATCTCTCCTTCTTACTCTCTCCCTCTCTCCCCCTTCATATCTATGTATCCTTGTCTCTTTCTTCCCCTTATTTCCATATATCTCTCTACCCTTCAACTCTGTCATTGTATCCATCTCTTTCTCCTTCTTTCTTGCCCCCCTCCCCCCCTCCATATCTATGTCTCTCTCTTCCCCTTGTTTCCCTATCTTTATCCTATCATTTTATCTCCCTCCATTGTCTCCTCTCTCCCTCATTCCATCTTCATCTCTACCTTATCACTCCCTCTCTCTATCTACCTCTCTCTATGAATGTATTTGTTCTCCCCCTGTCTATTTCTCCCTCCAAATCCATCTCTCTCCCTCCCTCTCTCCTCCATCCTCTCTCTCTTCCTCTCTCTCCATGTCTCTCCCATCTCCACATCTCTCTCACCCACTCTATTCCCCCTCCATCTCATGACCTCTCTCTCTTAAATATGATCCCATTGTATTTTATTCAAGGAAGAATTTAAATTAGAAAAAAGATAATTGGTTGTCAAATATTAAACCTATATTTTGGATAAATCATGTCAAAGAAAATAGAATAATAAAAAACTTAAAAGAATCATGCACTATCCTTCCCCTATCATTTTTAGTCACTTTTCTTTCTCTCTTAGGTTGGGTATTTGGTTAAAATGCATGTATCCTAGTTGTATATATAAAAATATTCTTATTTTTAATTTATTAAAACCTCAATTTAATCTAGGATATTTGGTTAAAATTCATCTATCCTAGTTGTATATATAAATATTTTCTTATTTTTAATTGATTAAAACCTCGATTTAATATGGGATATTTGGTTAAAATTCATCTATCCTAGTTGTACATATAAAAATATTCTTATTTGTAAATTATTAAAACCTCGATTTAATCTTTGTGGAAATATTTTTAGTAGTCATGAGGATGGAGGGTTTAGATATACCTCAAAGGTAATTATAACCTTTTTGATTATATTTAATTAAAAGATGTTATTTTTTATTTTGAAATAAGTCATGGCTCTTGGGCATGTGGTATTGATAAGCCAATAACCATGGTATTGGCCCATGGTATTGTAACAAAATAATTAAAAGCATAGATCCATAACATAATAGCTAAAATCCTAGATGGCCCATGGTATTGATAAGCCATGATATTATGATTTTTTTCCCTCCTCTCCCTCTCTCCCTCATCCTATCTCCTCTGCTTCTCTCCTTCCGCCTCTCTATATTTCTCTGTTGGGTATTAGGCCACAATATTGTAAGAAAACACATTTAGAAGTTAATAATATCCATGGTATTATTCATGATTAAAATTCTTCTTATAATGTAAATATTACTTTTTTATCAGCTTATTAATTCAATTTAGATATGGTTATGAAATTGTTATTTTAATTGCCCGCAGGGTTTGGTCTTGTGGTTAGTGAATGGTCTGCTAAGTCATTCATGTAGTTGTGCAGGTCATGGGTTTAAGTCTTGTCTTACCCTGAGGGGTTGTTACTTGCGCACTGGACAGTTCCTCCTAAATGTTATTCGACCCCGTGTGTCACACCCCCAAGCTGGCAGTAGCCTTTCAACCGTCCTAGGCGAGGTGCGGTACCACCGAATGCTTTATTTTCACCAATACTTGTGTTCGTGGACTACGCCTAACCACTTATCCTACTTAGTTTGTGTTTCACAAACAAGTAATTATTAATGTTCCTTTATACCAATGAATACCCATACACATTCATTAACATGAGCAATTACACATGAACAACACAATTGCACAATATAAAGGGAGGGGCAACTCCCTAAACAACGAGTATGCTGGAATAATATACTATACAGCTTTAGAAAGTTAAAATGCTTCACAAGTATACTTGGAAACCCCAAGTTTCATACTTAGCCAATTTTACAACATCATCACACCTCCGTGTGATAGCCAAGATTTCCTTGCACAAGGCGGGCATGCGCTCCCTCACATGAGCTACCTTTGCACTTCACAACCGAACCTTGTCTTCGTGGACGACGGGCACTTCACCAAAAACTAATCATTGCCATTTCATATGGGGGGAACAATGGAATTGACCCACCAACCTCCTATTTGTAAATAAGGTGCTCTTTCACTGAGCTCGCACCTTTTAAATAATTATGCTTTGAAACTTTATAAATTGTAAATTCTACAACTTTCAATAAATTATAAAACTTTGTAGAGCCTTGGAAAATTTGTAACTAAACAAACAAAATAGCATCAAAGTTATAAGTCCCTATTTAAAAGTTATGGAAGTTATGAAAAGTGGGTGGGAGGAAAATTATTTGAGTGTCAAATATTCAATATCTTTAGTTGAATACTCAATTAGAATTAAACTTTGAAGACATTTACACTGTATAAATGACCTATTATTATGAAACCTAAAATCTTCAATTACACTAAAGATAGATTTTTCACCTTGTGAATCATGTTAATTTTTTGGAATAGCGTAAAGATTTGCCTCTAAAAGATTGATTTACGTGTCAAAAAGAAAAAACAGTGAGCACATATGATGCAATTATAAATAATGAGTTACGTGTTTGAATCCTATTGGGTATGGGTTCTAGAACACTAATTGGATGTGCTTTTCATTATTAATTAATTCAATATGTTAAAGTAAAATTATTAATAACAATGATCCTAAAATGTAACCAGTAAACTTATGTTAAAATTGTAAGCACAAAGTTTGCCTAATATTTTGTACACCAACAAAATATTCAAGGGCCATTCAAACACTTCCACATCCACAACATGCAAGAGTCTCCATAGATGCAATTCCATGGATACAAACAAATAACTCTCTACCTCTCAATGATAATTATGTTTGACGATAAATAATTCAACTAGAAAAGGGGTGTCAAGACAAAAACCTCAAAGAAAAAATAACTAAACAATACAAAAATACACTTCATTCACCCTCTACCTTTATAGAATAGATTTAGGGGAAGAACAAAAAGATCTATAAAGAATAGGACTAGAAATTACCCCTAAAGGCACAAAGATACACTGAAGGATTTAAATGTGTCTGCCCATACCAAGCTTGCAGAGAGACACATTTGATGTGATTACGTTGTTTTGTCTCCATGTAGCTAAAAAAAGGCTAAATTCTCTTTAGAAGAATTTGTTGCAAACTCTTCCACTAGCATGAATCTTTTCTTTTCTAAGAAGAGGATATTCTCTGGTTCATGAATTCATGTTTCCCAAAATGTTTTGGATGCTTTAATAGTTTCACTAGAAACATGTAAAAATCCTATCCATAATGCTAAAGGTAAAGTTTGTCCTGAGTTGTTTGTTGTCCAAAAACAAAATTCAAGTTCAACCCAAGTTTCATATTGACCAAAAACAAGCCTTGCATCAGTTAATGAGGGAAATCAATTTTTTTTACATCTAAACCATTGATGATCTCTTATACTGATTAGTGGTTTGTTTCATGATATATTATGTTTACTTCATAAGATCAATGACTACACCATCTTGTTTTCTATAACAATTTCTTGTAGAATACATGCCTCAATCTCATCATGAAATATAAGAGGATATCTAATGTTCGACAGTTTGTCTACTCTCCACAAACTATAAGTGCTTTTTCTTTTATAATAACTATAGTTCAAATATGAAAAAAAAAAAACCCTTAGTAGACTGGATTGACTATTTAGTGGAAGCTTCTAATTGGGGCTCTACATTTTTCATGTTCTTGGAACTTTATAAATGCTAGAAATTCCATGGAAGAATGAAATGTTACATCACTACAATGCAACTAAAAAAAAAATATTAAAATACAAAATGGCAGCTAATGGTACTAATGTATCCAAGATCATGATGGATAAGGAAGAAAGAGTTGGTTGATTGATGGAAGAATCCTTGTATATGTGGTCCTATTTTCTAAACAAAATACTCAGTGCAAAGTTATTCCAATTACTATCATAGATCTTGTGGTATTGTCTTCACTAGTGGATATACCGTTTCATGTGACTATGTTGATACTAGGATCATCTTCACAAGGCTCGGACCTCATCATCTGAATATTTTGCATTGGTTGTTGTTTCTTCTTCTCCTACATCTTCGGTATTAGTACTAGGCAATCTTACTATAACATAATCAAATTTTGGACAGTATTGAAAAGAAGGGTGAGTTAGATTTTGATAGTGGCATGCAAAGTGTGTTCGTCCTCCACAACTGTAGAAAATAACATGTCTCTGACCTCTTCTAGCTCCTCCTCCTCCTCCTCCTCTTCCTCATCCTTGCAATCCTCCGCGAGCCATAGGTAGGCCTTGATCGTTCTGCGTGCAGTTTCTAGCCTTCATTCTATACAGTGGAGTCCATTCCATCATTAAATCATATATTCGACAATCCCTTTCATCATGACCAACAAAATTAAAATATTTACAAAAGAGTTTCTTAGGAGACTGTACAAAATTCTATAATAGAGAACAATTATTTGGAAAATGTTGTCCTGACACTTGGAATATCTTACACCAAGCACTTGCACCAGTGCTTGATCTAGTGGAAGATTATGGCTTCAGAGGGTTGATAGCCCCCATAGATATATAATTATAGAATACAGGGCACTGATCTTTATGATGACCTTCAGTCTTGCACTTTGTGCACCAAACTTCCGAATGTGTTTCCGACATAACCTCCTATCTCTTCTTCAGATCTTGCAACACTATATGTAGGCTTGCTAACTATGACTGGATCTATAGAACTCCTATAATCATTTCATGGATCACAGAATCCTCTAGCTTCATCATGATCTCCAATACTTTGGTCTGAGACCTAATCTTCTGCTGAGATAACGAAAATCTTAAGTGAGGTGATAGCAATGATATGCACCAGTCCCTATGTTGTCCATCTGAAATCTGAAGATTAGCTTGGTTCTGTTGTGAAACCAATTCACAAAAAGATAGAAAAGATAGATGAATGCCTTAGAAATAAGCCTCTTAGAGGGGGGAACCTCCTTTACATTACATAAATGAACAATTCTTAGATGATACAAATTACAATATCTCCTTCATATATATAGGAGTTTAAGGGGTCATACTACAATCAGAGACGACATAATAATAATAATGTAAGGGCACAATAATAATAATAATGGGATTCTATGGGGCACAATAATAACAATATGGGGACTACATGGGTACAACGATATAATAAGGGGGTTGTACTAATAACAAAAAGTGTTGTCTTCAATGCTTGAGTAGTTCTTGATGCTTCTGTATAAAATTCTTGTCCTCCCACGTGGAATATTCAACGGGTAAGTTCTTCTGCTTGATGAGATACACTGAAATTGATTGATTTTGTAGCTGTTGGGTTATTTTTTCTGTGACTGCTCCAGTTTCCAATATAATTTTTCCTTCCTCTTCAACTTATGGCAATATTGTTTGAATTGGGATATTCTGCAACTTTTGAATTAGTGGCAACACTTCTTCTTCCTTCTTCCATTCATCCCCTGCTTCGTTTCTCCAATCTAGTTGGTGAATACAATTAGCACAAAACAATGCTTCCACACCCTCATCCTTTCTTAAGAGTGCCTGCAACAAAAATTTTCTTCCCTTTCCTATAGATGATGTCAAATTCATAATCGAACATATTTGTGAACCATATTTCATATTCTTCTAAAGATAATATTTCTTTTGAAAGGTATTTAAGACTATCATGAACCATTTTTACCTTGAAGTGTCTTCCCATTGGGCAAGGTCGCCATTTCTTAAGTGCATGTAGTATTGCCAACTTTTCCTTCTCATAAATAACTTTCTTAAGATTTAGCCGTGAAAATACCCAATCACCTACATCAAAAAAATTTTCATTGTGATGTTCATCTATATGTTGTTTCATTCGATTATGCACCAAAGTATCATTATCCTTTAAAAGTTGCAGAACTTGTTGTTGATGTTCAATGTGATCTTTCGCCACTTGAACCTTTTTCTTCATGATATGTCATTCTATCTTGAGAGTTTGAGGAGTGCTAATTTCTTCCAATACTTTACAAGATATGATCAGATTCATTTCTTGATGCTCGATGTGATCTTTCACTTCATGAACATTTTTCTTCTCGATATGTCCTTCTATATTGATAGTTTGGGGAGTGGTAATTTCATCCAATGCATTACAAGATATGGTTGGATTCAGTTTGATCCAAGTGGATATTGGTGGCCACCCGCTAATTCCAATTGGATCCCCTCTAGTGCTTCTTTTAGTTCTTTCAGTTTCCTTAATTATAGTGTAGTTTACTATTTTTAGCAGCTTTTCGGGTCCTAAACTTCCGGAGCCGTTTTGAGGCCCTAAACGATGTTTTTTGGGAAATCTACTGCCAACAATTTCCTTGTCTAAAAATTGTCTTTTCCATCGTAGTCTTCGGAGAGATATTTCCAACGGGCTATCATGCACGTCAAACGCAGATAACACGACCAATTCGCGACCCTGGGAAGTTGATGTACCAACTTACCCAAAAATGGGGCCCACAATTTGGCGTTTCATCTTCCAGGGTTAGGTTTTGGAATGTGAAGGTTTTTTCCATTGTTTCTCAACAATAAATAGGCCTTCGAGCCTCATTGTAACACAGTTCAGAGGATGTAGCCACACATCTCTTCTCAGAGATAAGCTACCATCGCCCTAGCTGGTTTATTTCTATTTCCGGTTGTAAGCATATTTCAGTATTTTCCATTAATGAAATGAAGTATTATTTCCGCTGCATCTTTGTGTATATGGTTATCTCTGTATTTTATTGCGTTCCTGTTTAAATCTGGATCATCTATACACTCAGTTGCAGAGCCTTTCTTCTTCTTATTTCTTACTTACTTCTCCTTTCTATCACTATAAATCTACTTTTCTCTTCTCTAAGACTGACTATTTATAGCTTTTTCATACAATGCCATGGTCCTTGAACTGTGGGTGAATCTCAAAACTGAGTCAAAACTTTACATAGAACAAGGGGCTAAGCCCCTTTGACTCCTAATGATCTACACACTCCGCATCCACAAGTCACAGAGACTTTACATTATTTACAAAAACTATACCAAAATGTGGGTTATCTTAACCCCAAACTAACTCGGGGGACCCGATCCCAACATCTTCCATGCTTATTAATTGCTCAGAGAGCTTGAAATGTACTTTAACATGGCTTCTATAAAATGTAATAAGACCTCCACTCCCTGAGTCTTTCTTTTCATTCAATTTCTCATACCGTAGAAGTAAGATGAGGGATGGATTGTCTTAGCTCATGACAGAATCATTTAAATCATCCTACATAATCATAGTCCTTGCTTCCTTGACCCCTTGATATCTGTGGCCACCATTTCTCCCTTCACACTAACCTTATTGTGCATGTATACTTAGCTACCACCTCATTCATCCATCATACACATCCATTCTGCAATCGCAGAGCCTGATATTTCGTTTATTAACGTGATGTTACGAAATCCTAAGACTCTAACCTTGACCTTTAGCTCATTTTGCTTCACCTCTTATTTTTCTTCACCATAAGACCATGTATTATGACCAATGAAATAACACTTAGGTGCTAAGCCCTTTAGGATCCTACCTGGGGCTTATATCCTTGTGTTCTTTCTGTAAAAACCTTGGTTCTTTGAATTCCATGACCAACCGCCAACAACATCGGAAGCCCATCATATCAAAAATTTTTGATATTTCAATTAAAGAGGAGTTATGAAATACCTGACCTCTAAAATACACACGTGGCATCTCCATAGTCCTTAGGTGCTAATCCCTTCTATGGCCTTGGTTCTTTGGGCTCCACTACCAAGTGCCAATCAACATCAAAAGCTCCCTATATCAAAACTTTTCTCAAAAATGAATTATAGAGGAGTTACAAAATCTCCAACCTTTTAAATAACCACGTGGCCTCTCCTTAGTGATGACACATGTCACTAGGATTTCCCCCATTAGGCCACTCAATAATTCTGAAAATCAGTGCCACTTGTCCTCTGTACAACCATGTATGTTGATGTCATGTACCACCATCAATTCTTGAGTTCCAGTCAACTGTTGCCATGTGCCTTGTCCAAGGAGAGAGAAAGGGTCATTAGTTCTTTGGTTTTGCAAATGAATTCCTTTGTAAATCGGTCCTCCCTATAGCCTAAGACGCTTTTAAAAAATTCATTAATAATACGTTACGATGTTCCAAACTTTCTAGGCTCTAAAATTATGACCTCTTGACATCTCGATATTTTGTCACTCCGAGGTCTCAAGAATCTGACCATCCAAAGTTTTGAAGTTCTAAAATTTTGAGGTTCTAATATTTGATCTCCTTTCAATATAATAACCTTTAGACTTCCTGATATTTTGACCCTCTGAGGTCCCAAAATTCTTCCTACTTCTCAATTTCGAAATTCTAAAATTTGGCTTCCTTCCCTGTTCTAAAATTCAGACTGCTTCCCGGTTCTAAAATTTTGCCTGCTTCCTTGTTTATAAACTTTGTCCTACTCCCAATGAATTCAAGATCCTTAAATCAACTATCAATAAATTTTGATCCAAAAATTTATTTATGGAATTCTAGATACCATCGGAAATATATTTCCGAACACTAACTAACTATGAGAACTCCAAGAGTATCTGAGATGATCTCTTGAGGCAAAATCTCCTCAAGAGTTTGGGACTCCCAACCATGATAACCATCATTTTATAGCTTCTCCAATAATTCTTCTACTATGATGATTCTCTACAAAAGATTGCAACAACCATAGGAATCTCCTTGATATTGGCACATCAAGCACATCAATGCTAGTGTCTGCTGCCATCAAATCTAGCTTAGTCGACATACATGTTGTCCTGACTAATCTTAATGCTAGTACATCAATGCTAGTCTAGTTGACATCAATTCCAACACACTTGCTAACTATCAGGAAATTCCAACTTCCCAACTTGATATCCCAGCATGACTGTTGACACCAATTCCAACACACTTACTCCCATTAGCCAGACAGGCAATGCAAACTGTCCAACATGAGAGAGAAAACTAAATAATGGATGATACATATTAGAAAATTCAAAGTATCATTGGTGATAAACAAATCAAATCAGATTATCATCAAATAAATACTAAATGAAATAGTATTTATAACATTCACTGTAATATTCCTACTACATATTCAAGAAAAAACAATAGTAAAATTAACTAGATACTGTTCTAGTTAATCCAACCATCAAAATTGAATTATTATTTTCAATGAACAAGCCACTAGGGATGAAAAATTAATCTAATAAGAAAATATGAGTAGTAAAGTTGTAATAATAGAGAAATGAATAATAAAATTTTTCTTTTCAACACACAAAGTCAATTTAACAAATGCAAATACACTCCATAAAATACAATATATTATGAACTTTAAAGTATTACTATGGAAGGAGTAAAATACGACATACTGATGGAATCAAGCCACATCAAAATGTCAGAACTGTCATTCATTCCATAGTAAAAAAATAACACTTCTTTGTGAAAATCATTTATCCCTCTCCTCTCTTAGGTTCCCCCAACTTTTACTTCAAACTGAATTTATACAGGAGGTTATAAAATATAAAATTCAAACTTTGAAACATTATCATTAAAAAAATATTGAAATTTTTTTCTTTTTATTAGGCTTGATGGCTAATATTATTAAAAACACAATTAAAGACAATTGGAAAAAGAAGATTCGGGGATATGACCTGATTCAAACAGGTGCATCCCACAAGCTGATTGTTTCGCCAATTGTTTGACCTATGATAATACATAACAAACCATTAAAAATAACATAAAGCGAATAAGGATGTTATAGAATTAGAAATTTTGTAACATACTTTTCATTTCATTTTTATTATTATCTATTCAAACTCTAATTCTATTTTATATAATAAAAACTAAAATCAACAATAAAATCTTACCTCGAGGCCAATCTAAGAGAAATATCAACTTGGAAACTTTATTTAGTGATTTTTGATTCCTAAGAAATAACCAACTTGAATTTGGTTGAATTTTCTATAATGTGAGTGTTTGACCCTTGAGAAATTTCAATAAACTAGGAAAATTCTGGCTTCTTAGCATTAAAATCATGATTATAGGCAACCATCAACTTCTCAATTTCCTGGGTCAATTGTTCAATTTGATGGGCGAGTCATGGAGTTGTCACCAAGTACTGTTGGTGCCAATAAATATCTAATAACGAATTAGAAGCATCCATCTAAGACTTATTCTTTGATTGTGATGGATAACGACATGAGGATAACTTTGTTTCTAGTTAACTTCAGGTTTAAGCCTCTTCGACTGAGTTTCCTCCAACTAGAGCATTTGGGTCATGGGGGTTTTTTCCTATTATGCAACAACATGGAAATTTTCCTATTTAATAGTTTTCCTTCATATGATTATCATTATATAGACTTTGTTTGTTTTGTGTTGTAGGATCGGGATTGAAAGGCTCGACTTGAGGCTTTTCCTTATTAAGTTGAGGCTTAGCCCATCGATTGGACACCCTTCAAACCATACCCTCCTCCATAGTGGTAATAACATTATGGATGTGGCATAAACTTGGGGTTTCGGGTGTCGAAACCGTATCTTCCTTGTTCCCCAAAGATATGGGTCATGAAACAGACTCAGTGATTCTAATAGGGGTATCATCACACAAGGGCTCATGAAGAGCATCATCAATTTATACATCAATGTTTGAAGGCACCTAAGGGTAGGATTCCTTGGGTTGGGGTTTATCAACAAAGTCATTCTTTGAAAAGAAATATTCCCATTGTAACCTTATCTTACTCAACTAAAACTTAACTAGAATTGCAATTAAACCATGATGAATAAGATAACGATTGTTTTTCTGCTTCTGATATGTCGAATAAATTTTAGCGAGTGCAACATACAAGAAATGTGGGAGGTTCAAAGGGAAACCCATAAAAACCATTAACAGTGTAACGTGATACAAAAAAAGAAACTGTAGTGGCCTTCACACGTTATATACATTCTAATAAATAGTAACATGTTTTTCCATTATGTTTTCAAATGGGTAATAGACATACCTTTAATGTTGTAGGAGTATAACCTTTTAGCCAGTAATTTCTTTCAGGGAACCTTCTTTATCCTCTTGGTCTTCAACCATTTCTCACATTCAAGAGACAAACTTGTGGATTCTTCAATGAACTCGAGGTTGACTGTAAATTGAACATAACCAATTTTAACACTATGGCCATTGAAATAAGCAACGAAAGCCTCCATGACTTCATAGTTTTGTCCTTGAAACAATTTTAAAAATCCAAACTATCTAACTGTCTAAAACAACTGCATACAGTCCTCATAGGACTCTAACATGTCAATTCCCTGAGTTTCATATCAAACCACTCAATACATTGTGGAGAAATACAAGGCATACACATTCCAAGGCTATTGTAGGATGACAAAACCTTTAAAACCCTCACTTGCTACAAGGAGAGCTGAGACAACAAATGGAACAGACTTCAAAAATCCTAGTTAGTTCGAGAAATCGATTGCAAGGTATAGTCATGATAGGGGTCACAATCTAGATCATCAAAAATAAAAATTGTATAGGTCAATCTAAACTATGATCGTGGCACATCACATCACCTTGATAATCCCATTTCCCAATCCTCATGATCAGGGCCTCAATCTAGAGGGTTCGAAATACATTTGCAGATTTTAGGGTAAGGTTTTAATCAATACATATTTCGAGTAATAATCATCTCATAGGTGTTTAGTCATAGGTTTAAACAATACCAATATCACCATTTAAATAAGTTTTAAATACATAGGATAGGATTAGGTAAATAGGTCCCTAAAAGGATATAAAAATAAATGTACATGCAATTCGAACATAGCATATGATAAAAGGCCCAACAAAAAAACCAAAAGGACACTACAAATGATAAATAAAGTGTTGTTACAAAATTTTTAAAATTTTGTAATAACTTCTATTACAATGTGTCTTTCGTGAGGTTGAATGCACCAATGGTTATGAACTTTGGGTATGGTTATCAATGTTAAGAAAGGTAAAAATTAAATAAATCTAAGTCCAAATATATAATTATAACTACTCTCAAGTGACCAATAGGTATTAAAAACCAAAAACCTTAAGAATCAAATCAAAAATTAAAAAGGGAAAGGAGGGGACCCATATCATCAACAATGAATGAGATGGGAGGGGTTGGACTGCCAATAATTGGTGGCTTACTAGGAAGGACCAATTATCTTTGCCTATAATTAAAAAGAGAAGATCAACTAATAACAATGTTAAGTGGCAGATATCGAGCATGTTTTCCTTTAGATGGATTTGCAGACAGGAAAGTTCTAAAAAAATTTAGAGGATCAATGAAACCAATATATACATTTTTCATAGAGGAAGCTCATTGTGAAACAGATAATAAATAAGCAATTTTATTTATTTATTTATTTTTAAAGAAGAGACTAGCTAAAAGATTTACTTTGATACCATTGGTAGATACAATACTACTATCAGGAATTTGTAACCTCGGGATGGTTACCATTTAACTCGGATGTGTTAGTATCCCATTTTTTTAGGGTTTCAGTGTGAGCAAGATTGCCATATACTTGTTTATCATTATTGCTTTCCTTTTATTTTTTTGAAATTACAAATTGAAAGCAAATTTTCAGGTTTATGACCTGTAAAATAACACTGCCATTCACAATACATAACAAATGTGAATAGGATGCCTCATGATGAGTCTTGTGATCAAATTACCATAAGCCGCTATCATGGCTTGGTGACCAGACATGACAATGTCACATCCACTAAAATCCAATGATCATAAATATAGCTATAAAGAAAAAAGGTTGTCTTTGGGACATTAAATGTCTAAGGAAAAAAACAAGAAGTTTCGTGTAACATATTTAAGCTACTTTTCCAGTTCACAGATTAGAAGCATCTGAAGGAAATATTTCAGTCAATTAGCACAAATAACAATATACAGCTGGAAATTTTATATAATTCAATGTAGAAATATTTACTGTGGAATGAAACATTCTACAATAATCAAAGCAAAACACTCACACATAAAGGAAGAAAAATAAAAAATTGCAATCCAAAGAAAAATATATACAAGTGTTCAATAAGAAGGACTATGGAAAATACTTTTTCAAAAGAAAACCATTGACAAGAAGTGAATTAGACTATCCTTCCAAGTTCTATAGCTGAAATGTGATGGAACCTTACTTTTCTGTAATAGTGTATGGTCCTAACCATAAATTTTGGACATTGGTGTGCCCTCCTTTATCTTTGTGGGATTCGTCCCATTCTAACACCAAATCATCAACCTAAAAGTCTCTCTTGGATGAATATTTGTTATAAAACCAACTTTTTATAAGTTTTTGATGTTGGTTGAATTTAGTTTTGGATTTAAGTCTCTCTTCTTATAGCCTTAATAATTCATTTATCCTATTTTCCATGCTTGAAGATTTTAGTTCCTGAACATTTTAGGACAATTGGAGAGATGACAAGAAAATATGAGGTGGTAAGATAACTTATTTTCCATAAAACAAAAAGAAAGGAGAGTTTCCAATGGAAACTTTTGGAGTGACCCTATGATCCAAACTTGATCGAGATATTTTTCTTCAAGGATACATACATAATTGCATATAAAATAGCATGTAACCAAGTGACATTAACACATAAACAAAATGGAATTCAACAAAGAACTATGATATCAAAGGAACCAAAAACAACTTGATAACGAAGTTCACCCATTGTCGGCTACATCTCTGGGCTCTACTCAATGTGGGGATGTTTCTTTCATTAATTTGCAGCTAAATCGTATTACAATAAATTACAAAAATGATCTTTGTACCTCCATTTTAGGGAATGGTCTAAACTTCAAAGCTCCACTAGAGAAATGGACATCACCATTGGATTCGTGGCACGAAATCATGTTAAACGACTATAAACTTGACCCTGTTCTGAGCAAGTAACTTCTGGGATCGAGGAATTTTTTTATATTCCCTGCAAGATTCCCTGGAATCTTCCTACAAAAGATTTCTTGGAATCTTCCTATAGAAGTTTCCTCATAATATTATCCTTGCCTCGAACTCCGTGCATGCAATCTGTGTTGTGTTTCTGTGGCTCTTGGTCTGCCAAGTGGCCTCCACCCCCATTGAGCTGTGAAAAGAGAGTTTAAATATATTTTGGCAGGTGGAATCACCAAATGTCGCTAAGTGGTGCATTGATGGCTACCCGCATTACCAACCAGGAGACCCCAGTTCAATATTAAACTTGAGTGGCATTTTTTTTTCAATGGAATGGAATTCAACATTTTCCATTGGTTTGTTGCATGTGCTAGTGGACCGACCTATGGAATCCCCAAGTGGGTTTAACTCCACACACACACACACACACACACACACACACACACCGCCACCATTGGTCGGCCGATCGATTTGACTACACACCGATTGGTAGTTGACCTTTTTAAAAATATATTATTTTATTCCTATCGTACCATTTTCTCGTTGATTTTTAGGGTCATTGGTAATTTTAAGTAGGTGAAAAATTCATCTTCATCGGCCACCAAACCAATCCAAATTGTCACTTCGCTAGCAAAATCTAGCATGTTGATTGGGTTGCCACATGGTGCTTATTGATTGGTCCATATAACTGACTGGGTGGCTAACTAGGATGCTAACGTCAACTAACATGTCTTGCTCTATGATTGCTTGATCATACACCACATCAGCCTAATGACGTCAACAACCATATGGATGACATCAACATCCATACTGCTAATGTTAGCATGCCAAGTCACACTGTGGGTCCTGCCTGCAAAAGCTTTAACTATTTTGGAAAAACTTTAAGGGGCCATAACTTTCACATACAGTGTCCATTTGAGATTTCATCCATTCTGTTAGATTTAGAATGATGAGTTATTCAGCTTGACACTAATTTCGATATGTTTTCAGGATTTTGAGAATTTGGCCTTTTGTGATCCTCTTGGATTACCCTATCAACCCATAATGCACTAAGCATAGCAATATGCCCAAATTTCTAATTATCATATATATTCTTTTTAAGGATTCAAACAAATTTTTTATTATATTACTCAGCTAAGCCACTACCTTGGGGATATCAGTTTGGTGAGTATTTAATATTTGTGCCTTTAACAACTACGCATCCATCTAAATTATGTCATAAGAAATATGACGCGTTATCAAAGATGAGAGATTAAGGAATGGAAAAACATGAAGAGATGTGAGTTTTAAGAAAGTTTATCATCTAATTTTCATTTACTATAGGAAGTAGCATCGCGGCAACCCACTTTATAAAGTAATCCATTATTTTTATAATATACTTGTGTTGCTGGGCGGAAGTAGGATTACTAGGGCCTATGATATCTAAGCTCCATTGTTGAAAGGGAGCTTCAATGCAAATATGATGCAAAGGAAATGAAGGCTTACCTAATATTCTAGCATTCTTTTGGCATGCCTAACACTTTCTCACTGAGGCATGGGCATCCTTAAGTAGGGTTAGCCAATAATACCCTGCCCTTAATATTTTGTAAGCAGTACTCTGACCACCAAACTGGCCACCAATAGAGCCTAAATGAAGTTCATGAAGAATTTTATACGCTTCCTCTTGGTCAAGGAAATAGAGTAGCACTCCATCATATATTTTTCTAAAAATAACACCATCGATAAATTAGTATGGAGAATATTTTAGTCACAACACCCTTCTTTGGGTTGAATTTAAATGAGACAAGGTGGTACCATTTTTAAGATAAAATTTTATGTCTACATAAGAATGATATGAATTTTTATTAGTGCACAAAACTTTATCATGAATAGAAGAAGCTTTCTTGTCCAGAGGAGATTGATCATGAGCAACATAATGGCTATCAGTGGGAGTAACATATTCAACAACCAACTTGCAAACTCCTTGACCTCTAAAAACTCTGCAGGTTTAATTTCAATATCAAACTCTTGCAAGGATGTCATTGGATGTGCCCTCTTTTCCCCAAGTTCCATTTGGAAAAATGGGTTCCTAACCACAGGGTAAGGTAAAATTACTTTTGTCCTTGATTTCAATAGATAAAAGAGAAAATCCTTGATTTCTTTATAAACTACAAAAGTTTGTTTTTTAACCAATGCATAAATTACTTCAGCTCATTTAAATTAGGAGCTCATAAATTAAACAAGGATTTCAACATTTTTATCATCCTTTGGCATAAGGACAATTACATAAGTTGAATCTAAGGAAAAAAATATAAAATAAACTCTTTAGAAAAATTGGGCTTATAAGAGCAGGGGCCTTTGCAATAGCTTGTTTGATACTGTCAAAATGATGCTTTTGATGATATCCCCACTTAAAAATGATAGTATTTTTTTACCATATCCTCAAGGGGTTTAATTTTTTTTGAAATACTTGGGATAAAAACTTTTACAAAGTTGATTTTAGTCATAAACGAAAGGGTTTCCTTTTCCGAATTTGGAAGTAGTAAGGACTTAATCTTCTGAATACTTTTTAAGTCAACCATGGTGTCATCTTTAGACACATTCCATCCCAATAATTTTCCTTCAGTGAATTTAAAAATGACATTTTTTGGGTTAAGGGAGATTCAGTTTTTCCTGTTTCTTTCAATTACAACTTTTAGATGTTGGAAGTGATCTAATCTATGTTTGGAAAAAAATGGTGAGATAGTCAAGATATATGAAAACAAATTCATTGATAAGTCCTCAAAATATTATATCCATGGCACACTAGAAGGTACCCCCAAAATTTATCAACCCAAAGGGCATGTTCTTGTATGTGAAAGTGCCCCATGGCATTCTAGAAGCGATTTTTAGCTGTTCAACTGGATTTACCAAATCCTGATTATATTGTGAGAAATTGTCCAAAAAGGACAACATCTAATATCCTAAGACAAATTAAACATTTTTTTCGACAGGTGGGACTAAATAATGTTGTTTTTCATAGGCTTGGTTTATATTTCTTAACTCTACACATAAATGGATATTTCCATCTTTCTTTATAAGGAGGACAAGTTTGGCAACCCATTATGTGTGCCTAACAAGAAAAAAGATCTTGGTTGATAAGATTTTATTTAGCTTGTGTTTAACAACTAATTCTAGATTCATATGAATCTTCCTAGGTTTTTGTAGAAAATGTTTACTCTGGGATTTCATAGGGATAGTGTGTTGCATAATATCTAGGTCAAAAGTTTGAAGGTCATCATACATCCAAGCAAATACATCCTTGTATTACTTGAATAAATGCATAAGATCAACCCTTTCTTGGGGTGAACAATTCACTTCTAAACTAACAAACTGAGGATGTTCTTGTGTGCCCAGGTTTATAAGTTCAAATGACATGAAAAAAATATTAGTCTTATAATTAGGCATTTTAAATCTATCATGAAAATCATAGAGATGCTCCAACCTTATAACATTCCTACGTATTGACTTTACCATTTTAAGAAGCTCATCAAACAACTGTTCTTTACATTTCTGTGAAAAATCTTGCATATTTTTCTCATGGATAACCTCATCGATGACTAAATCCTTAAAGGTTCCCTCCATGTGTAATAAGTTGATGATTTTCATATCATCATCAAATACACACCAATTAGAATTATATCTCAGAATGAAGCTCTAAAACGAATTTCAATAGAAAATGCATCAGGATTAAAATTCTCGGAAGCAACATTTGTCAATAAATCAACTTCCTGATTATCTATTCAAGGTACATATTGAATATTGAAAGCCAAAAATTTAGACATTAAACCCCATACCTCATTTGGGAAGGATTTGTGATGAGCTGAAAGGAAATGTATAGTATATTTTACCTGTCGTATTATTATTAATAGTCATAGTAATACATTGTAGGATCCATCTACCGACCAAATTATCCAACAAGGTTCTTCCACACCAAGATAGCCTCACAATTTACTTAATTAGTAGCCATGTACCCTCCTTTTTCTGAATCGAATGCAACCGATTTTTTCTTCCTAATGTACCATTTTCTTCTTGATGTACCAAGAAATTACTAGTGAACCAATACTAAATATTACCCCTGATTTTCTCTTCCTATCAGATGGACTTCCTACCCAATATACATCTCTGAATCCTTGAATCTTCACTCCCTCTGTCCTTTTGTACCAAAGACCAAACTGAGTGGTGCCTTGGGGTATCTCAACACATGTTTAGTTGACTTCCAACAGAATTTGGTTGGATTAACCATCACTTGACTAATATGGCTAAATGAAAAACATATATCTAGTCATGTGTTCATCAAATACATAAGTGAACCCACAAACTACCTATAAATAGTAGCCTCCACTACTTCACTTGAAGCATCTTCCTTCCTCTAGTTCCCTGCTAGAGGAGTCTCCATGGGTTTACTACTATCCATGTGGAACTTCTTTAGTATATTGTTGGCATACTTTCCCTAAGAGACAACATTTCATCATCTCCTTGCCATACTTCCATACCAAGGAAACAATGGATGACCACTAGGTCCTTCATTTCGAATTATCTTACAAGATCTTCTTTGCAAGATTTTACCAGCTTCTCCGCACCTATTAGAATTAAATCATCGACATATAATACTATAATAAACAATTTACCTTCAACTACAATATGGTAAAGGTTTGCATCTAGTTCACTTTTTGTGAAGCCCAACATGGTGTAATAACTGTCAATCGTGGTGTACCAAGCACAGGCTGCTTTTTTCAATCCATATAGTGCTCGCTTGAGTCTGCACACATGAAAATCTCTAATGAAGGTCTCAAATCCTTCCAGCTGCTCAATATACACCTCTTCCTCAATCACATCATTGAGGAGTTATATATTCACATCCATCTAATGTATCTTCCATCCCATCTATGCTGAAGTGTTAGAATAGATCTGATTGAAGAGTACCTTGATAATGGAGAAAAATTATCCTTGTAATCAATTCCCTCCACCTAAGAGAACCCTCTGGCCAAAAATCTGGTCTTCTATTTCTCCACACTCCCATCTATTTCTTTCTTTACCTTGTAAAGCCATTTGGAACTCACCACTATCTTGTGTGCTAGACCTAGGACCAATTCCCAAACACTATTTATGATAATGGAGTTATACTCCTCAATCATGGCAACAAACAATATTGGTTTCCCCACTACTTCCTCGAATGACTATGGATCAATCTCTGTACTCTCGTTCATCGGAGCCATGTAACCAGCATACCGATTTGGTGACCACCTTTGCCTGCACTATGATGTGGGTGATCCCACATTATCTCTAGCATCATGCATCAATATGTCAACCTATCTAGTGTGACTAACTCCATCTCTCGAAGTATCTGTATGAGTGGGTGCTTCCACTCTATACTCCTCTACATGTGGCTTCTCCACATCATCACGAGTTTCTTCCTTTGGAGCTAAAATCTCCTCTTCTTCAGGCAACTGAAGCTCCCTCTCAAGGCAACATCTAATGGCCTTATCTTCATCTAACATAACATCTCTACGAACCACTGTCATCTTGTGAGATGGAAGGTACACTCGATAGTTGTGAGGTGTATCAGTGTACCCTAAAAATAGTCCCAACTCAGTTGTTGCCTCTAGATTTTTCCTTGCATCATTGGTAACATGAATGTAAAATAATGAACCAAATATCCTAAAGTGTTCCACATCTCATTTGTTACCTAAAATATCTTCTTCTAGTGTCCTTATCCTAAGAATTTCATGTTAGAAAATTATATATTATAGAGCAATGGAAAACATAAAATATTGCAGAAATATAAACACATAAAGCGCATTAAACCAGAGAGACACAAATATACGTGGTCCACCCAATTTGGGCTACGTCCATAGAGAAACAACCAGTCCTTCCTTTTATATTATCCAACAAAATGAAGAGTTACAACCCACAACAGATCTATTGTAATTCCCTCTTTTCTCTCACGAAATATCCTCTCCGTTTCTCGCTTAGAATACACATCTACACATATGTAATACAATTCCCTTGTATATAGCGAGGGGCTGCCTTCTACGACAGAATCCCATAAATTAAACATAACTTTTACCGTCATATTTTTGCCTAATGAATGACCCTGATTGACTACGAAATTACAACATTTTACAAGGCAATGTTACATCTATTTTTAGCTTCGAGGGTGCTGCCCTCAATCCCCCACTAAGCGGGGGCTCCTAAGGTAACTATCACCCCCTCCTGGACACCCCTTGTAGTGAAAATAATGGGCAGAATTTCCACCCCAATTTGGATTTGGGGTCCAATGCAGTGAGACCTTTGAATGAAGAAGATAATTAGGCTCCACAGCCAACATCTGATGAGGAGTCTTTTTATACACATATGCAATTGTGTTGCATGCTTTAGCCCACAAGTGCAACAGTAGACCTTGATCATGTAACATCACCCATTCAACTTCCACAATAATTCTACTTTTCCTTTCAGCTACGCCATTTTGATGTGGGTTATGGGGTGTTATTATCTCCTACTTAATGCCTTTTGATGCAAATAAGTTCTTGAATTGATTCGATGCATATTCTCCACCATTATCGCTCCTGAGAGATTTTATTTTCCTACCAGTATCTATCTCAGAAATTTCTTTAAATTCAAAAAATCTATGAAATGTATGATATTTCTTCTACATGAAGAAAATTGAGCACATATGATAAATATCATCTAGAAATATTACATAATACATGTGCTTTCTCATGGAGGCTGTCAAGAATGCTCCACACACATCTAAGTGAACTCTTTCAAGGATCACTTGCACTCAACTATCCTTATCAATTTATATTTGGGGTACTTCCCCAATGTACACCCTTTACATGTGACTCTATTCTCTAGTGTACCCTTGGGAAGTCCCGTAGAAATTGTCTACATGATCTTCAAAGCTCTGTGGTGTAAGTGACCCAATATTCTATGCCACTGCTAATAGATGTCTTAGATCTGCACCTTCTCTTATTTTGTACTCAAAGAAATAAAACCTTCTACATATAATTTGTAGAGGTTCTTTACCCAAAACCTAATCTTTTTCACTTTTCCTAAGGCTATGTGATGAAGGAAAGCCTTTCCCTTGCAAAATATCACATCGTAGCCACAATCCTCCAACATGGAAACTAAAACACAATTCTTATTCAAACCTGAAACATACATGACATATTTTAATGTGAGAGGAGAACCAGACTTCCTCTAAAACATAACAATATTGATGTTGATCACACTATACCTCCCATCATCTCCCATTATGATGTGCCTCTATAGGTCCTTCCCCTCTAATTCACTGAGAAATTTTTTGTTTCTGGTTATATGGAATGCAACTCCACTATCTAGATAATACACAATACCCATCACCGATGTCACCATGAAAGTGATGAGGGTGAAATCCAACTCGAATTATGAAGTAGGAGCTTCACCTGCGCTACTCCTGAGGGATTCTTTCTAGTTTTCGTGTGCAGAAACTTTGTGGCATAGTGTCCGAGCTCGTGATAGTGAAAATAATTAATCTTTAACATGTCCTTCTTCTTGGCGCCTTCACTGGAATATGATTTCGAATGGGATGACTTCCTTTTCCTTTCTTCACCTTTCCATGTAAGGCACAATTATCCTCATCATCATACTTGGATGAGGATTCATATATGGTGTTTCACTGAATCTCTTCTTGCATCAACTTGGACCATAAACAGTCCCACTTTGATAGCTTCTCCCCTTCATTTACTGAGTGATGGTATCTATGCCAGCTCTTGGGAAGGCCTATAAGTGCTAGCCTGACTAGATTGTATTCAAAAACTATAAAAATGACACTTCCAATCTCATCCTGGCATTGGGTGAACTTGGTCAAGTAATTTGGTATTGTTTCACCCTTCTCCATGATGATTTTTCTAAGGTTTTCCTTCGGTGCCATCTTCTTGTGATCATTGTTGTTTTAAAACAATTTTTTCAATGCCTTCCACATTGCATATGGCGTCTCCTTACCATGGAGGACCTTCTAGGATAATCCTTCTCACCTTTACAACAAAGTTTCACCACTCTAACAAATCTTGACCATAAGCTTCTTGAGGCTTAGGAATATCTTTTTCTATGGATTCCTTAAGCTCATTGTCTTCCAACACTACCTCCATCTTGTGTTTCTAAGCAATATAGTTTGAACTATCCTCAAGGGCATATTCAAGTCTTAATTCATATAACAACATCTTGTTTTCTCTAAAGTATGATACTGAAAATTTGATTCCACATTCAAAAGTAAAACTTATATTCTCCTCTTCTACAGTGATTTCTGCTCTGATACGATGTAAAAATTCCTTGTAGGTTCAAACTGATATTTGTAATATGCTAAAATAGTAGACTTGAATCTACTCTACTGATTAGTGGAAATAATTAAAAAATCACGAAATCATGAAGAATACAAGAGAAATAATTCAATAAACATATTACACAATTATTTGTTGGAGAAAGCCACAACTAAAAACCCATGCTATCTATATATTGCATTATTCAAAAAATATGAGAATATTACATTACTTTTCTTAAGCTCGAGCAGTCTCTACACTATCTATATTTGTCTCACATCTTCCTAGAGAAGCCTAGGCCAATACTTAACCAATTTTCTTCTTTCCCAAGTCCTTATTTTCTTCTTCATTTTCCTTGGGAATTAGCCACCTATTAATTAGGGAAACTCCTCAACTTGAATTTCAAAATCCTCATAGGCCTTCCTTTGACTTCATGCACCACCTGTACAAGTCAAATCATAATACAGTTGATAGTAAATTGTCCCTTAACTCGAACCTCAATTGGTTAGCTCTCAAATTTGACATGCATGATTTATTTATGAGTGAATCATTAGTTTACTAGTTGATCACTGCAGGAAGCTCCTCACTACTAGACCTCCCACTAGTTCCTTGAATAGTTGGAACTAGTTTAACTAACTTTAACTTAGTTAGACTGAATTAATTAATTATAAGTCAAAATAAAGTCAACCAAGGCTCCTATAAAGTAGGAGACACTCTACATGACTCAAGTTAGACCCTCAACTCGAATTAACTAAGCCAACTAAGTCAAATTAACTTAGTTAAATAATACAAGTTGTCATGAGATGTGGAATTACAATTTTATTCCCAATTTAATTCCAAGAAAAAATTAATTAGGATTTTCTTGTTTCACTTTCAATAGAGCCTGTTTTTCATCTTGGAATTTACTTTGTGTAAAGGCGAAGACAAAATTATGATCCTTGAAAACATTAAGTGAAAGGTCAGGAGGTTCGGGCTCATCTCAATCTTCAGGATCAACTTGCTCTTCCTTGCCTTAATCGATTTCAAGATTAGAATCATAATTAGATGTCAAGATTTGAATAATTTTTTCTAACCCTTCAGTAGTTAAACCTTGATTTAGGGAAGGGGCCTTATTATTGGGTGGTGTCATAAAATTCTTTCTAAAATTTGACCTATCGCTTGACCTTTCAAGTTTTCCCCCTTTTAGATCATTTGTCTCATTCAAAAATTTATTAATGACCTTTTGTAGACGTTTGAGATCCAGGGAATATTGTTTCTTTTTACCGGTAGACTGTTCAGAGCTTTCTGCTTTCTTACTAGAGGAAGAAGAAGATTCAATCTAATTTTATGAGGTCAGTTTGAGAATAATAATATCCTTTTTGAAAAATAACCCTACATCAAATGTGGCCTATAAAGAGGCCTTCAGGGCCCTTTTAACCCACACAACCATATCGTGATTAAGGGATTAAACATAATATGCTATGATAATATTTTGTGGGGCTAGTAAATTTGCAGGAAACTTGATTTTTAAAGACAAAAATATGACATTAAAATTCTTAACCTTTTTTTTATTCTACATTTTCATAATAGAAAATTCATCCACTAGGACTTCGAGCAATTTTTCATCTTTGAATTTCTAAGAAATTCCTTCTTAAATTGGGTGCAAGAAACTATACTTCGAAGGGGTTGGGCAAAGTACCAAGTGGTATATTTTCCATCAAAAGTGTATGGGAAATGTCGAAAAAAACATCTTCATGACATACATTTTTTTATCTAATAGCAAGCATGGATTCTTTTATGTGATCTTGAATAGGATTATTGCCATTGAGGTCATACTTAGGAAGGAATTTTTGTGTATTTCTAGGTGAAGTGTGTTGTATGCTAGGCACATCAACAATGTCTTGATCCAACCAAGGAGTGATAGGATTAGTTTGATCATTTTCATGATTTTCCTAATTTTAGCCATTCAGACAATCCTTAGATTTAGATGGGCTTCCTTCACCAGAGTCTTTGGAGGATGAAGGTGAACTAGGAGGTGAAGTGTAAGAGTTAGAGCCTCCTATTGGGTTTAGTTCACGATCAGGTATTTCAGACAAGCATGTCAATCTTCTAGTTAGGATGGCATGCAATCTATCGTTCACTAATTTAGTAGTTTGTGTAGGAATAATAGGTGGTTGTATGACTGAAGATTCTTCTACATTAAAATCAAAAAGCATGGTAAGAGGAGAGGATAAGATCCATTGTAAAGAAACATTTTGTTCAATTCTTGGATGCGTTCTAGACATAACCTCTCGAGACCTTTGTAGTACATGTTCAATATCAATTTGGGAATATGACCTAGTTTGGGTATTTGATTCAACATTAGGTTCTTTAATTTTTGGTTGAGAATCTTGAGATGTACATGTAAGGGGAGGGTTTGTATGACTCTTAGTAATGACTAGGATTCTTACAGTTTGACTTTTGCTACATTTTTCCATCTAGAATTGAATTGGCCTCCTTCTAGTGCCATTATGTTGATGTTGGCATTGACATGCCTATGTCAACAATGGAGAGATGACCCAGACCAAGGCTCTTCACATAACCCCAACTATTTGGAGTAGTTGTTCTCAATGGGTTTAAAGGCTCGATTGGCCTTTGGATTCCTCCTCTTATCAAAGGAGATAAAGAGAGGGAGTATCCTAAAATATAGAATACCTTAATTTTTCCTAAACTGAATTAAATAATATTTAAAAGAGTTATTTTAATATAATTCTAATGAAAAATATAAAAATATGTGAGCAATACTATTATGCTATTAACTACCTAAATTAGAATATAATATTTACAATACTATGATACAAAAAGAAGGCTAGAACTCAATGTAACTAGTGCAATGAAAAATTGTTATAATATAACAACTATTTAAAAAAAAAAAAAAAAATGAGTTCTTTTCCCAATCGAATATGAAATACAATGAACATCTATAATGAAAGTAGGTACTTCACACTGTTAAGTAAATATGGTTTAAAAATAGCCCTTCTTTCTTTTCAAATCACTAATAAAAGAAAGAAGTTAAATTATTTATTCTTCCTTACAATTACAACTTACCCAAGACTTATAAGCGAGATAGAAAATTAAACAATGAATGATACATATTAGAAAATTGATACTATCATTGGTAATAAGCGAATCAAATCAGATTATCATCAAATCAATACTAAAAAAAATAGTATTTATAACATTCACTGTAATATTCTTAATATAGATTCAAGAAAAACAATAGTAAAAATCACCAGATACTTGTATGGATAATCCAATGATAAAAATCAAATTATTCTTCTCAGGGCATGAGCAACTGGAGATGAACTATTGATTAGTTAAGAAAATATGAGTAGTAAAATTTTAATAATATAAAAAGGAATAAGAAACAATCGCTTGTTAGTATAGAAAGCCAACTTAACAAATGCAAATACATTCCATAAACCTTAAGATATTATGAAATTTAACTTATGAATATGGAAGGAGTAAAACACAACATGCTGATAGAATCAAATCAAATCAAAATGTCAGAACTGTCATTCCCTCCATATTAAAAGAATAACACTTCTCTATCAGAATAATGTCTCCCTCTCATCTCTCAAGTTCCCCTATTTTTATTTCAGAATAAGGGGTTTATATAGGAGGTTACAACATATAAAATTGAAACTTTGAAAATGTATGATTAAAAAAATAATGAAACAGTTTTCTATTTGTTAGCCCAGATGGTCATTCTTACTAGAAACACTATTAAAGACAAATGACAAGAGAACATTCGGTGATATGTCCTAATTCAAACAGGTGTGTCTCACAAGAATAGTGATTACATATTTCATTGATGGTTTGACCTATGGTAATACATAACAAACCTTTAAAAATAACCTAAAGTTAATATTGTTGTTACATAATTAGAAATTTTGTAACATCCATTCACTTTTGTTTCTATTATTAGCTATTCAAACTCTAGTTTTTCTTTATATAAGAACAATTATAATCGACAATGAAATCTTACCTCAAGACCAATTTCAAAGAAATATCAACTTAAAAAATGTATTTAGGGCATTTTCGTTCATGAGAAATAACCAACTTGAATTTGGTAGACTTTACTATAATGTGACTATTTGGTCCTTGAGAAATTTCAATAAACTCAATAAATTCTGGCTTGTTAGAATTAATATGGTGATTACAGGCATCCCTCCACTTCTCATTTTCCTTGGTCAATTGTTCAATTTGATGGGTTAGTCATCGAACTATGACTAAGTACTGTTGGTGTTAATAAAGATCTAATAATGACTCAAAAGCATCCTTCTGAGACATATTCTCTGATTATAGTGGATTCTCAGCAACACAGGGAGAACTTTATTCTTGGTTAACTTCAGGTTTAACCCTCTTCAACATAGTTTCCTCCAGCTTTACAACATTTGGATCAGAGGGGGGGTTTTCTTGTTACCTAGAAGCCTGGATGTTTTCCTATTTATTAATTTGTCCTTCAGATTATCATCACTATCCTGAATTTTTGTGTGTTGTGTTGCTGTTTGGGTATCAAAAGAGTCAACTTGAGGCTTTTCCTTCTATTGTAGTGGCTACAAGCATCCTCCAAAATTTTGCCTTAGCTTCATTTTGGAGCCTCCCTACCAACCTTTCATAGCACCTTGTCTTGATTTTTCAAGTACACAAGCTTAAGTGTTTTGCTTGCACAAAGGTAGCCTATCGATCACAGCTTAATGCATTCCCTTCATAGGATGATCACCCAGACTTGGTCTAGTTGTAGGCTGAGTAGCTCCCCCAGAAATTGTGCACTTATAGAGGGAAACCAACCTTCCCTCCAAAAATTATGGAATCCTGTCTGGCAGCTTGCTGAGCTCCAGAATTGTACAATTTTGCCAGTCAACACTCCTAGTGAAAATTGCACAATTTTCCCCAACAGGGCTTCTCATCACAAAAATTGCACAAATATCGGTAGCCATTAGCTACTCTGCCCAAAAATTGAGCAAATCTCCTAGGCATCTAGCCCAACTCCTAGCCAAACATGCGCATTTTTCTCAAGTAGTTGAGCAGCTTCATGCATGAGTAGTCTGGTTGACCAGTTCCACCCGGGACTAAGGAAACTTGACTCGCATGCATGACTTGATTTTTCCTGGAATAGAAAAAGGAAACATACAAAAGGCATCCCATGATTCAAGGAGTGATTTTTAGCAACTGGAGATTACATGCAAAGTTTTTTCAGAAACTTTCCTCCAAGTGTCACATTTTCCTATATTTGTGGCATGCGCATCACGAGCTCAAAACTTATTTATTTGACGCATCAGAGCTCATTCTATCACATTGATCTTGGAGCTATGACATCCCATAGCACATCCAGGACTCTTTGACACATATAGCTCAACTATTCATGGGTAAGTGGCCTCAACATGTCCTTTTCAACATTTCTATTGCTTTTTGTGTATTTGCTTGTGTTAGTGCTGCTTTCTTTATTTATTTGAATTCTTTCTATAGTTTTCATGTATACTAGCTTTTCCTAGCTCTATTTCTATTTTCGTTGCTATCTTATTATTATCACATGCATGAAACTTCTTTGCATGAACGGTCATCAATTCAACAAATCACTTCACCCGCATGCATGTTGATCTATTTTCTGAATATTTCATTCATGTTTTCATGCACCGTCAATCACTTCTGCTTTCACTTAGTGTCACCATGCATTCACTGTCATATTTGCTTTCAGTTTCCTGTCGGCGAGTTGGGCCAACCATTTCCCAAACTCTGCCTTCACTGAGATAGCATTGTGCAATCTGGGGAAGGAAGGCTCTATCTTCCTCTCTAAAAATGTGCATTTCTACTCGACACTATCCTCCAAGCCTATTTTTCACATTTCTGAGGGACTGTGACTCTTGGCCCAAAAAATTGTGCAATGCAGTCCCTAAGCTTGCGGTCACTTCCAGCTGGAATTACGCATTGCGTAGTCCCAACAACCGACAACTAGTCTAGATTGTGCATTGCGCAAGTCCATCAACCATTCTTGCCTCCCAGATAGCCCAGACTACCTTTTGCGTAGTTTTGGTAGTCATTCTTGCCTCCTAGAAAACCCAGACTACCTTTTTTGTAGTTCTAGTAGCCAGTCACATAGCCTCCCAGAAGAAATTGCACAATCTTTCCCATCAGTTTCCCAGGTATGTGATGTGTCATTCCCCGAATTTACTTTGGTTTTAGCTAATAGATTTGTTGCCATGCATGTTTCTTATCTCCAAATTTTTCAGGTGTTCATCTATCTCTTAGCAGTACTGGATCAATGGATTCCTAGAGAGTGGGATCATAGGATAATGATGGAAATGTAGTTGCAGAAGCAGTTGAACAACTGTCCTCTAGTCTACCAATCTATGAAGATACAAAGTTGTATCTAGATAGGGACATCAAGCTGAAGTGGCAAGAGGTCAATGAAACATTTGCAGGCACTTTTGATGAAGGCCTCGAAGACAATCATGTGTACATGAACATGCACAAGTCTGACTTGTACAGGATTTCATGCAAATACCCCACGTTCCCATGCATGGACATGATATATTGGATCATCTCTCACACTGATCCCAAGATGATGACCTTAAGCAGTGTCAGTGGGACAAAGCTTGTGACCTTCTTGGCAAGATATTATGATGAGATGTATCAAATGTCAGAGCCTGTCACTGTCATGAAGACTCCATTCAACTTACCCAACAATAGTGCTAACTCCAGAGACATTCTGAAGAACTGGGTAAAGGATCCAGCTTGATTCAGGTTCACACCCAACCAGATCTGCAAAAAAAAGATACTAAGGAAGGCGTACCAATACTTGGTCATATTTTCTTGTCGAATGTATGGCCAAGCAAGCACAGAGACCTTCCAACAGAGTTGGGTGATCGCACTGAACCAAGTGGCTAGAGACAGAAAACCATGTAACTAGTTCGACATATTGGCTCACAGTTGAAGGAATAAGTAACGAAGGCTCGACAGTCACCCAGAGGTATGCATGCAAAGATTTACATATTTGCCTACATCTTAGATGCATTCTGTGCCTGACAGGTGTTCTCGTGTTTAGAGTGGGCATGGTCACTAGCAGAGACTACTGTGAACACGTATTTCAAGTTGTTGTCTGAATGCAACTTCAAAGGAATAATCACACGAGTGTACAATCATATTTTCACCCCTATGTACAATATGATATTCAAACAAGATCCACCCTCCATGTCAAAGGAAGAAATGGAGGCACTAATAGGTATTATTGATTGGTGTGCCTTACCGTCTAGCACCTTCATCCAAATGTTCAGCATGGAGAAGCCTCCACATGTTCTACCGAAGTTTTCCTTAGATGTACTTATCATGCAGGAAGTAGCATATCACATCTCAACAGGATTGATAGCTACACTTCATCGGAATAAGAAGACACCTTGGCCCACTCTTCTATTGCGGATTGGGTTATATGAGATTCGAAGTATCAAGAGCGGATGTTGAAGCAAAACTAATGAAGAAGTACTTATTCTACCTTCGAAGCTATAATTCGTATGACCTACATTGTATTGTGAAGGATCACTGCACGAGAGTTTATCTCAATTGGATCCACGAGGCATGTCATTGGGTCTAGAAGGACCCATGGAGATATTTCTATAGTTTATCCAAACCCAATGAACCAGTCAGTTTCGCTGTAGAGTGGTTAGCAAAGAAACATGAAGCAACATCACAAAGAGAACTAGTAGTAGCAGTGGCAAAAAAGGCAAGCATACCAGTGCGCGACAAAGGTAAGATGAAGATTTTCGATCACATGGAGGAGGAGCAAAGCTGCAAGTTTCAAGTAGATCCACTTGTAGAGAAAGAAGTTATAGTTATAGAGGCAAAGAGGCACCAACGTGACAAGAGAATTGCGTGAAGGCAAAGGGATAAGAAGAGAATGGAAGAAGCAAAGAAGGAGTTTCATGAGATAAGGGAGCAACTCTAAAAGGTACAAGAGCTATGCAAATAGGAGTGGGAAGCACAAAAACATTATACGACAGGGGTTGCAGCATGTGCAAATAGACGAAGCGGCACCCACCCAAGTGGTTGATTCATTAGAACAATTGGCATCATGTGAACATGGCAAACCATCATAGGGGCAAGACTTCACTCATGAGATAGAACAAGCACTTCAACAACTTGATGCAGACATGGAGCAATAGGATTTGGAATAGGACACTGACCTCATACCCCAAGGGGGCACTAAGATCCTTGGTGATTAGCTAGAAGAAGAATTGCACAACATCTTGTTCGACGAATCCTAACATAGGGTTGTGCAATCTCGTAGAGTTTCAAGTCCGGAGGATCATACATCTCCTGTGCAAGTTGAGGAATGAGTGATCATGAATGATGTGCGCAAACATCTAGTTGCCTTGGCCGATGCAACCATAGTGTATGCCGAAGCCACTAGTTGAAGTGTTCACTTTCTAATAGCCGAGAATGAGAAAATGGCAAAGGAACTACAAACAACCAAGCAAGGAGGATAGTTGGTGACTAAGTCTGCCCAAGACGAATTGAAGAAGGAAATACTAGATGAAGTATTGTTCCTTGACACAGTTATGCGAGCATTGTACTCCAAGTTTAGTACCATGCACAAGGCAGTCATCCATCTCAATGGATGGCAACAACGATGTGCTAGAAGAGCACGTATCTTGATCAACTTGCATGTTGTTGTTGATGACATGCAAACATGGACGATGAAGTACAAGGGATCCCCACTTCACTTGCCTAAGATGACAAGGGTCAATGTGGTTGAGTTGAAAGCATGTATTTGGGGTTAGATCTGGAACTATGAAGAGCTCCCACAATTCTATTGTATCTCTAAGATGATAATGGCAAACTATCATGCCAGGGCATCTAAGATAACTGTTTTAGGTTTTTTTGTTTAATTTGGAGGACCAATGTAGGAGACATATTTAAAATAGTGAGGCTAAACCTTTTGAATAATATTAATATCAAAACAAAGGGAAGCTATTAAAATTCACACAGTGATTTTAGCTTATAAGCTAGATCACCAGATTCGCTCTAAAGGGGTCACGAATCCCGAATCCGTCGAATCTGACACGATTCGGTATGGATTCGTGTCCTTTTTGGATGACACGTTGTGTCCTTTTTTTCCACGTCGTGTCATGTACGTGTCACGAAAAATCGTATCGTGTCTGCATTTTTGGAAACGAGTCCTGGAAAAATTGAATCGTGTCTGGAAAAACCTTGTGCGCGGGTTAAAAGGCGGGGGTTTGCAGGTGTTTGTGGGTGTCTTTACACTTTATGTGAGCACTGAGAGCAGAGCTGCGAGCTGAGAGAGAGAGCAGGTGCACGGTGCACCAAACCTGAGCCATCACTACAGCTACCAGCCTCGGCCCTCCAGGTAAGTTCATGCCTTTGTCAACGACTCAACACTGAACACTGCTAGCTTTTTTCTTAATCAAGGTTATCTTGTATTAAGAGTCTCTCTTTTGATAGTGAAATGTTGCACCTTACACAAGGGTTCGAGACAATCAGAGGTGAATACAAGTATTTGAAATTTGGCCCTCAAGCCTGTGTAGGCGACCTGTATAAAATAGTTGTTTTTGTTTTATGGAATATTGAGGTTTCGACTCACCCCACTTTTATTATTATTTGTTAAAGAAGAAATATTCATATTTTTTGGGTTACACCGTTACAGGTGTTTGTATTACATTGTTTCTTCATATTGAGTTCCAAAAAATGCTTATCTTGCATTAATTTAATAACTAGTTTACATGCACAAAAGATTATACAAGAATTAAATTGGTTATTGGTGCATTTATCTATCCAACTTACTCTACATTTATTTTTTATATGTATAATATTTGGAACTTAGTTTTGTAGCTTTCCTATAGTTTATCTTTTATGCAGTTTCCTAAACAATGCACATATTTATTTGTTTCTATATTTCATGCTTAATGTTGAACGTCGTCGACAGAGAAGTGGGTCTTGAGAACTTTTCTTGGGACCTCCACTCTACCCATGTGGTATGAAATAAGTATTTTAATGGGTTCCATAGTGCTCCCTAAAACAATTTTAATTTGATCCTATGGGGTTCGGTGAACAGTGATCAATGTTTACAGTTTAATAGTTTAGACAGCCAGCAACCATATAAAATTAGGCATGCTGCAATGCTATATGATATCTATCATCTCTTAAGGAGGTCGTTTCATCAATTGGAGAAATAATTGATATTTGTTTACAGTCAGCTCCAAGTGTGAGTTTGTATTGGGCCAAATTCAAAAACCATTGTTGTAGCATCCTGGCAAGGAGGTAGAATTATAGCAATCCTCAAGTCTAGCTTCTCATATCAGTTGGAAAATTGTTCCTATGCATCCAAGAGAATTGTCATTAGCTGGTAGCATCCAATTTTGCTGAAGAAAACCCCAGGTTTTTTGTTCCTATTGAAAAATACATCTATTTTATCAGTTATAAAATTTATATAAATATATAGATAGCTGAATATTTTTGGGTTGTCCTCGCTGAGAGAAAGATATCCCTTTGACTGATATACATAATGCATGTTTACGGTGTTTTTCTCTTTCTGAATTTAATATAAGTTAATAACCCATACCTTGCTCTTGGGAGAAATTTGGAACATAATCTTGGCATTATGTATCTTTGTATACCCTGAGATTTATTAAAACACATTTACAGCCATCCACCCAAAAACTGCTTGAAGAAACTTCACAAAGACCATCACAAGAAAACTCAGAACTTGGTGTGAAATTGAAGGTATTCTTGAGAGAGGACTCAGTACCCAATGATTAAAATTTAAAACCTTACTGACTTGACCCTATGCACAGTTTACTTTGTAAGTTTGTCCCTATCTCCTGATTTGACTATCCTAATTAGTTGCATGCATACATGAAATTTGAATGGCGGTAAGTAAGAATTGTGCAACAAGTCCTGAAGGCTGAAAGTAAGAATTCGTAGAACAATTAATTCATTATGATTATTAGATTATATTAATATGACTTACTGCTCCTTGAAATTTGGTTCAATGCCCCATGCATCAACTTTAGCCTCATGAACATCCCATGGTTTAAGCCACTAAGATTATGTGAGAAAATCTGATGTGCAATGGCATCCTCAAACTAAATTAGGATAGCAACAGTAAACTTAATTAGGATAGCAACAAGTTACAATTTTTTTACAGCAGTTTGTTCGTTTTTTAATTTTTTTTGCATTTTTAAATTTTTGACAGCAATTTGTTCATTTTTTTTACAGGTTGTCGTTGAGGTAACACCGTGGTCCATAACAGTGTTCATGGCTCAATCAAAGGAAGCAGTTAGAGGGCAAAGGAAGGGCAAGAATGTCATGGGTAGAGATGCCCTTCCTCCCCCAATATCATCAGAGTCTGCTGCAAGTAATGTTGAGGGAAGAGGACTTAAAGACAATGATAAATATCCATTATGGAAATATGTCACAAGAGAGGATGGGCCAAACAATAAGGGAAAGGGAGGAGGCAATGTGCAATGGAAATGCAACTTCTGTAACATTTCTTTCAAAAGCACATATTACCGTGTGAAATCACATTTGTTGGCTATACCTGGTTGTGGGATTGGATCTTGTAGAGCTATTACTTCACAAAAGAGAAAAGAATTGGAAAAGGAGGCCAATGTTGGTATGGAACAAGTAGCACTGGCTTCAAAATAAAAAAAAACCCAATAATGAAGACCCCCTTCCATTTTTTAGGAAAGGGACCACCAAATTTCCATTTGAGAGTTCTACTTCTAGTGGGGGACAAACATTAAAAATAAGATCACTTGGTCCAATGGACAAGATTTTCCAAAAAGAGAGACGGGAAGAGCTTGATCTCACCATTGCCTTCTTCTTCTATCAAAACTTCATATCATTTAATGTTTCACATTCACCTTTATTTGTTGAGATTTGCTGAGCTCTAACTCAAGGGGCTCCATCAGGGTATGTGCCTCCTGGGTCAGAGAAGCTGAGAACCACATTGTTGACGAAGGGAAGAAAAGAGGTGCAAAAAATGCTTGAGCCTATTATGGCATCATGGCAAACAACTGGGGTTAGCATTGTTTCTGATGGATGGACAGATCCAGCATGACACCCAATCATCAACTTCATGGTGTCTTCCTTGAATGGTCCAATTTTCATGAAAGCAGTGGATACACTTGGTGAATACAAGGACGCACAATTTATGGGTGAGTTATTTATTAAAGTTGTTGAAGATGTAGGTGTTGAATCTTGTGTGCAAATCATTACAGATAATGCACCTGTTTGCAAGGCGGCTGGCATGATTGTGGAAGCTAAATATCCACAAGTGTTTTGAACACCTTGCATTGTCCACTCATTGAACTTAGCACTGAAATCCATTGTTTCTGATGTGCTTTGGATTGGAAGCATTATTGAGGATGCAAGACATATCCGTAACTTTGTGCAAAATCATACAAATGCCCTCACTATCTACAAGGAGTACAACAATCTATCATTGTTGAAGATTGTTGATACATGGTTTGCATCTTCATTCATGATGTTGAAGAGGTTGAGGGAGGTCAAGACTGCTCTTGGGTCCATGGTTATTTCTGAGTTTTGGTCTTTTTGGAGAAAGACAGATCAGGCAGCCTTTAAAAGAGTGAAGGACACGGTACTAGATGATGCTTGGTGGGAGAGGGTAGATCTAATTATTTGGATCATGGACCCTATCATCTCTTTGCTTAGAGTTGCAGATAAAGACAAACCCATCCTAGGAGAGGTTTATGAGGGATGGGATTCCATGATTGAGTCTGTGAGGAGCATTATTCTACAGAGTGAGTGCCCCCAGTATGAGACATCACCAGAGGCCTTCTGTGATACCATACATGATATTCTTGTTAGTAGATGGGACAAGAATTGTACACCTTTACATTGTTTGGCTCACTCATTGAACCCCAAATACTACAACCATGAGTGGATGAATGGTGGACTTCTCGCAAATTCCCTCCTCACATGGATGGTGAAATCTCACAGGGGAGGAAAGAGGCATTCAGGCGGATTTATTAGGATAGTGCATTGCTTGCTGAGGTGGAGGATGCCTTTGCAAAGTTTTCCACTGGCACTGGTCAATTTGGAGGTTATGATGTGATTAGAGACAGGGGGCTTAAGAAGGCCTATTCTTGGTGGGAAAATCATGGGGCAACAAGCCCTCCTCTACAACAGTTAGCCATGAGGATCCTCTCTTAGGTGACTTCATCCTCTTGTTGCGAGAGGAATTGGAGCACATATGGGAATTTGCATAATGTGAAGAAGAGCAGGCTTGAGCAGTCCAGGGCAGAGATAATGGTGTATGTACACAACAACCTTCGGCTTATTTACAGGCAGAGGGAAGAGTGGTTGAGGGGAAAGACAAAGATGTGGGATGTCTTTCCTGATGATATGGGTCTGGACAACAGTGTTGAGTTGGCATTGGCCAACATGGATCTCAGTGATCCAGTGCTAGAACCTGTTAGATTTGATGACATAGAGGGGTCAACCTCCACACCAGCAGATGCAGAAGCGACTATGGATACAGGGGAGGAGGAGGATGCAGAGGAGAGCAGTGGGGACCATGATGATGAGGGCAGTGATGCTGATTATGATGTTGATTGATGCCTTGAGGCTTGTATACCTATAGACTATAGTTGTTTTATATTTTCTATTTCTATTTTCCATTGGCATTGCACCAACACTACCTATGTAACACATTTTGATTTGATGACTTAATGTCAAATGAGAAAACTACAGTTGTCAGTGTGTTTATCTTACT
>APFE030395964.1:52610-85017 GCA_000404065.3 Pinus taeda | reverse complement strand
TTTAATAAAATAATATATAACGTGTCCTAACGTGTCTTGTTCCGGGGGGTCAGCGTGTCCGAATCCGACACCACGAATCTCGAATCCTACGTGTCCCAAATCCCCGTGTCAGGTGACTTAGCTTATAAGATCGTGGTGATCAGACATAGAGAAATGATATGATTATCACAATCTTCAGATTGAATATTAAATAACCATAAGTGTGAAAACATTTAAACTATGTTCAGAAGGTTTAATAGAATATGCTTAAGCTTACAAAAGATGTTGATGATTTATTGGTTTAGAGGGAATTAATTAAACAAATAGTTCATTAATTCATTCTCTTTACAGATTCTCAGTTCAGAGGCTTATAGGGATAGATTGAAACCCAATTATTCCTACCTAGCTATCTCTGTAAGGCATAAGAATATGAATAAAAATATAATAAACAATACTGGAAAAACTTATAGGAAACATAAAATTGTGTAAATCGGAATTCAGAATCCTTTGCTTTTATATTAATGATCCAGAAAAGTCGAGTACATTTGAGGCTTCAAAATGCTTCTTCAAGGGTGCAACCCTTAATAACTCGTGAAGAGAGTTATTTATACAACACTAGAACTGAGAAAATATCCTAAACTATTTTTACAAAAATACACAATTACAAAATCAAAAAAAATATTGCTAGTTGATCTGGCACTATTTTGGTGCTGAGGTGTTGATGACTTTCGCTGGAAAAGTTGAAAACTGTTGAAGCTAGCTGACTATTCCTCCAAAAACTGAATGTTGTTCCATTACCTTCTTGTCGAGTAGATCTGTCAATTCTTCCAAGCGTTCCTTATCTGGGATGGAAATCTTGGTTACCCTCCTCTAAACTTCATCCATCTTTGTATATTTAGTAAAAGTGGGTTTTACTAAAAATATGTGTCTGATTTCATTCAAAATAAAGAAAGTATCCTTGAGTGTATTTACTATAATCGTTGGTGTTGCTGAACCTCGGATGTTTGAAATTGAAGCTCCATGTTTGTCCACCTCTGTCAGTTTTTGAACATAATCGTCAACTAGCATCAATTTGCCATTGATCACAAGAATATAGGGTAAGTCCTTGCTAGTCAATGGTTCTATCCTGCTGAAAAACATCTAAACTATGGCACTAACATTGCTGCACTTTTCTTGTAGATGAAGGATGAGGTTTTTCTTGGTGATGATCTTCTTTCCTCCAATATAGTTGATGTTTTGTCACTTATGCCTAATTCCTCAAGCTCATAGTTGCCTTCGGAATTTAGTAACTTGATTATATTAGAGGCAATTTCTGGCATATCCTCAAGCTATTTGGTAATGGTTTCAACTGCTTCCTGGGCTTTTACTAAGAGATATTTCTAATCAAACACTATCTTGATATAGGGCCAAATATCGTTGATTGATTCCATAATTTCTTCCCACAAAATTTCCTTTTCTAAACCCATTTTGTTACCAATGAAAGATCCCTTGAGTTCCCTTTGTAGTACTTCAATCTGACCTTTGACTCTATTCAACTCAACTGCATGTGAACTGTCTGCTACTAACTTCATAAGCCTCAACTCCTTGAGTTCATCCTTCAGTTTATTAATTTCTCGTGTCTGGATAGACAGGTTTTGAACAGCTTCAACAAGCTGTTCAACTCCTTCTATTGCACCTGTAGTCAATGTTGTAGCTCAAGTGGAAACTTTGGTGGTGGGAATTGTTGTAAGGGGGACTATATCCATTGGATTTTGAGACTTGTTAATAACTTCCTCTTTTTCCTTAACTAATTTCTCCCTCTTCTCCTCTATTGTTTGATCTACATATTTTGTTCTATGATGAGCTTCATCATATCAAACTTATTAGTTTATGTCTCCTCAATTTATTTGGCCATTGGGTCCTCCGAAGCTGGAAATTTCAGCTGCTTCTTTAATGCTACAACTTCAAAATTCTTTTTCTTAATAAGCTCTTCTGTAGTGCTTATGTTTGAGGGAACATATCCCATTTTCAGCACTATATTCTCCAAGGATTGAATCTTGGTATCCTTTGCTAATGAGGAGACTTTCTCCAACGTAAGTTGTGACTGAGTGTTGGCCAAAGTAACCTACATTTTTGACAAACTCATGGCAGTGTTTGTCAAAGTTGAAGCAATCATCTACCCATTTTGTTTGTGCATCTCAATTTGGTCAATTGGATGCACATCCTTCACATTGAACTCAAAAGAGGTATGCTTTTG
Source organism: Pinus taeda (assembly GCA_000404065.3). Classification (NCBI taxonomy): domain Eukaryota; kingdom Viridiplantae; phylum Streptophyta; class Pinopsida; order Pinales; family Pinaceae; genus Pinus; species Pinus taeda. The sequence goes on along the minus strand of APFE030395964.1, from coordinate 82,802 downwards.
ATATTGAGTAGTAGTTTTAGGCTTTAGAACCTGCGCTTGTAGATAAGGAAACTGCATTTTACCCTCCTCAGATTCAAAAACTAAAAGAAGACAAACCTAAGAACTGGAGGAATGTTTCTTGAACTGTGTGTAGGTGTTCAACTTCAACTCTTTATTCTTCTTTTTGATCTCACTGAAAACATGAAAGATATCTTCCTCCTTGTCCTTTTGAGTGATTCCACTAGTATGGGTTATCTGCTATTCCTTAGAAGTAGTGGAATGAGCTTGGGACTGTGTAGACTATGCACCCGACTATATATGGAGCATAGTCTCTCCAAGTCCATCAAATTTGGTTTTCAAAGACTCATGTGTTGCACCTACAATCCAAGAGATTCTAGCTCTCTTCTTTCTGTGCACAATCCTAAAACCCTGTCTTGATGCTTTAGTTGTAGGGGATGATTGTTTTTCCCTCCCTCTCTTGGTAGTCTTTTCTTGTGCAAGTGGAGTTTACATGTTTGATGTAGAAACTGTCTGCTCTTCAGCCTCTTGGAGGGTGATCTCTGCCCATTCCAACTGATTTTTTATATTTTGTTTATGATAGATTTTTCGGTGTAAATCACATGGTATTTCATTTGTTGACACATTTCGAACCAACCAGTGTGGTTCATCATTAGTAAAAGTTGAGGAGCAAATCAAGTTATGCATGTTAAATAGACAGAGCAGATCTCCAATGGCTATAATGGATATAACAACTAAATTTGACTGTGGAATAATTAGATGGATTAGGACCAGGGGGATAAAAATAAGCCAATTTAATCTATCAAATTGAAAGCTATATTACTATAAGAAGTCAAAGGGGCATATATATATATTATTATTTATCTTATATATATATATATATATATATATATATATTATATATATAATATATATATATATATATATATACATTATATTAATGATTATTATTAGTATTATATACTAATTATATATAATGATAATTAAAAGATTATTAAGTTTTAGTTATGTTATAAAGGTAAAATATAAAAGTCAGTGTTGGATCATATTTTAATAAAATAATTATTTATCTAATTAACCTAAAGGTTGATCTATTCAACCAATTATCAAGATCTAATCAAATGTTTATATGAATTTACATAAAGGTTCTAACAACTTTACAATGAAAATTTATTCGGATAATAGTTGTTCTAAAGGAATTGAAAATAATATTTTAGATATCCCTAAGTAATTAATTGAATATCTAAATGTTAGATTAACCTATTATTATAAAATAGTACAGGTACTAAAAACTATCTATTAGTTAAAATTATTAGTATACGATATATAAAAAAAAAAAGGAGGGAAGAAAAGAAAGCGACTAGGACGAGAGTGCTGGGACCCAACAACTACTAATTTTCTAACCATCTTCTCTATTGAGATTGTTCGGCCTTTTTTCAATCTCAAGGGCTTCCCTAAATTTCTGATGGTGGAATTGTGAAACCTTAGCAATCACACTAGCCTCCTCAACACAAACACGGTGTTTGGTTTTCTCCACATGTTCTACTAACGCAGAAGACTTGGTTCTTCTATGCTCAAGGTCAGCTGCATGCTCACTAATCCTTTGATTAATGGAGCGACCAATCTCACCAATGTAGGGGGTCCTGCAGGAACAAGGGATAATGTATACCCCTTTCATATCTCTAGGGTCGATAGGATCCTTCACTGATTTGAGGGACTTATGAATGGTGTTAAAGGGCCTAAAGGTTGCGGGGACATTATGCTTCTTAAGAATTCTTGCAATCTTGTCAGTATTCCCTTGAACAAATGGAAGATGGACACCAGGAATCTGATCCTTTGGTTCTCTTTTAGTAAGAGAATTCCTGGTAGATTTGAGGAAAGCTTTCTGACCTAAGTATCTATTACAACCATTCTCAAAAAATACGTCGAGGAGATGGGATTTTTCTTTCTCAAAGATCTTTTTATTCGAGATCCTTAGGGCATGAGTAGCAAGGGAATTAAGAACACCCATCTTCTAAGCCAGGAAATGGTGGTAAATTGCATGAAGATACTACTCCGTATGTGTGTTCTTTCGAAACACCTGGTAGGAGAAGGAACCATCATTATTCTTAGAAATAAGAATATCAAGGAAAGGGAGGCAACCATTGATTTCTTGTTCCTTAGTGAACTTAATGGTTGAGGATTGATTGTTGAGATGATCGAAGAAGAGATCTAACTCCTCTTGGCCATGAGACCAGATGACATTGGTGTCATCCACATACCTTTTCCAAAGCTTGGGAAAGAGGCGGGCAGAGTTTAGAGACCTAAATTCAAAATATTCCATAAACAAATTAGCAATGACAGGGGGCAGGGGTGAGCCCATGGAAACCCCACAGGTTTTCTCAAATAACTCACCCTCAAAATTGAAAAAGGTGGAAGTGAGGCCGATCTCAACTAGCTAAGCGGTGTTAGGATCAGTTAGGCAATTGATTACCTCCATAGCCTCATTTATAGTGATGCAAGTATACGAGGAAACAACATAAAAACTAACAAGAATGTCCCCAGAGTCAAGCTTAATGTCCTTGAGTTCTTCAATAAAGGAAGCAAAGTCTTTTACGAAGGACTCTGTATGGCCAACCAGGCGCTGAAGCCTTAATGCAAGGAACTTAGCAAGAAGGTAGGTAGGACCTCCAATGGTGTTGACAATGGGCCTTAAGGGATCTCCTTCCTCGTGAATTTGAGGGATTCCATAGATCCTAGGAGTGATAGGGTTGCTTTCAATGAGTTTATGGTGCAGGGAACTCGTAGAGCTACTGGATTTAATGGCAAGGGCCACCTCCCTAGAAATCTTTTTAAGCGGGTTTTGGGAAGCTTTGTATAGCTTCCACTATTATGAAGATGATCCAACATCTTATTGCGATAATCTATGCTGTTAAGAATGACGAAAGCTCCACCTTTGTCAGATTTTAGAACAACGATATCTTTGTTCTAGTTGAAGGATTTGAGGGCTACCGATTCTTCCTTGCTAAGGTTGCTCTTGGGGAGCTTCACCCTTCTCAACACAATAGCACAATCCTGCCTAACAGTGTTATTAACACTATCAGGTAGACCCCTGATCCCAAACTCTATATCACAAATCATGTCATCTACATGGATCTTCTTGGGGGCTAAGACGAAATTTAATCCCTTATCCAAAACTTTAAAAACCGATAGGGGAAAGGAGAAACTAGATAAATTGATAACCTTATTATTAAAATGAGAAGGAGGAGGGGGAAGATTACTCTGCTTTAGATTATTATTATCCATAAATCTATTCTTATTAATAAGGTTATTTTTCTTTTAATTGTTTGTATTATTAAATAATGCATCCTTTTTATTATTAATATCATTAATCTTATTATTATAAATATCAACCCTAATACTATTACTAATACTTTTATTATTATTATTATTATTTATATTATTCTTCATATTACCATTATTTTTATTATCATTGTTATTATTATTATTAATATAATTATTAATGAAATTAATATTAATTCTATTATTATCATTAATACATGATATATTAGAGTTAAAAACATAACGATGGGAGAAATTGGTACCTATCCAGTCTACGTAGCTCCCACTGGATAAACCAGCAAACTCTCTAGAGTCACTGCTTAGCATTGAAGAGGAGGAGCTTACCTCACGGATTGGCATCACCAGACATGGAGTATTACAGGATGGACCTGAACTGGATGCTGGTAACCCATTCTCACGCAAAGAGAGAGAGCCACCCACCGTAGAGGTGTTGTCCTGCGAAACATTATGTTGATGATCTACGCAGATGTTAGGAATGTTGTCCATGATATACGCTCCATGCTCTGTAATAGCGGGAATGGGAGAAGAAAACGCTGAATTGTAGGGCACGAGGGTAGCGTGATCACCCTCTACGCAGAGATGTGACAACTTGCTGCTATCCACTAAACTTGAACGTAACTTAGAAAACTGTCGATTAGAAGGAGAATGGAGCGAATCTAGGGGATTGAATGGATGAGCTTCAACATAGAGAGCTGAGCTAACAATAACCTCCGGCAAAAGGAGATCAGAAAACCCTTGCGAGCCACCATCTAACTAATGTTTGAGCGCTGATATTTGATCAACGAAGACCTGGCTAAGAGAAAATGTTCCCTTAGCTCTATCATACAACGAAGAATTTTTGGCTAACTTGAGAAACTTAGAATCCTGCTTCTACTTCCGAATCTCTTCAAACCAAAAATACTTCAAAGCCGAAAAAGCATCTATCCTAGCCCAAAGGGAGGCGGAAATTAAGTTCGCAAGATCCAGATGCAAACCCAAGAGAAAATGGGAGAGTAGATTCAGGGATCTTCTCACCCTGCTAATTTATGCTCTTAATAAAGCTAAGCTAGCTTTAAGGAAAACCTGATGGTTTTGGGGAGTCTGAAGATGATGATTAGTCTAGGCAAGGACTTGGATGATGGAGGAGTCTCTACATCTTTTCGGAAATGCTAGATCTGACTTCAACTTTGAAACCTGCAAGCATGCCCACTCAAAATGATGAACCTTGGTTGCAATGGCTTTTCCATGCAAGGATTCAATTGTTGAATTGAGGCTTCTATGATCCATATCAATTTGACGATAGATTTTTCGGCGTAAATCACATGGTATGTCATTTTTCAACGTGTTTTGAACCAACCAGTGTGGTTCATCGTCAGGGCAAGTTGAGGAGCAGATCAAGCTATGCATGTTAAATAGACAGAGAAAACCGCCAATGGCTATAATGGCTATAATGGCTAAATTTGATTGGGGAATAGTTAGATGGACTAGGACCAGGGGGATAAAACTAAGCTAATTTAATTTATCAAATTGAAAGTTATATTACTATAAAAAGTCAAAGGGGCATATATATATAATATATATATATATAATATATTATATATAATATATAAAGTAATGATATTAAGTTTTAGTAGTTTAAGTATTAAATAAATAAATAAAAAAAAAAAAAAAATAAAAAGTCAAAAAAAGGGGCAAAGATTAATAATTAAATATAATAATTTAATGATACTAATTATTATTAGTAATAAAAGGTAAAATATAAAAGTCAGGTGTTAGGAGCATATTTTAATAAAAATAATTATTTATATAATTAACCTAGAGGTTGATCTAATCAACCAATTATCGAGATTTAATCAAATGTTTATATGAATTTACATAAAGGTTCTAACTACCTTACAATGAAATTTTATTCAGATAATCGTTGTTGTAAAGGAATTGAAAATAATATTTTAAATATCCCTAAGTAATTAATCGAATATCTAAATGTTAGATTAACTTATTATTATAAAATGGTACAGATAATAAAAACTATCTATTAGTTAAAATTATTAGTATACGGTATAAAAAAATAAAAATAGAAAAAGGGAGGGAAGAAAAGAAAGCGACTAGGACGAGAGTGTTGGGACCCAACAACTACTAATTTTCCAACCATCTTCTCTATTGAGATTGTTTGGCCTTTTTTCAATCTCAAGGGCTTCCCTAAATTTCCGATGGTGGAATTGTGAAACCCTAGCAATCACACTAGCCTCCTCAACACAAACATGATGTTTGGTTTTCTCCGCATATTGTTCTATCTCAAGCCTGACAGTGTGGTGATATGCTGTAAATTTTTTCTCCATCCTGAGCTTGGAAACTATTCCCATTAGGTCGTAAGACCAAGTAAAGCTCAGACCAAATTTCATCTCTAATAATTTGTCTGCTTTATCTCCTGCTGCACTGGTGTTACATATGAATGGACCAACTTGGGCTTTCAGCTTGAATTATGATTTCTTCTTTGTAGCCACAAAGTGCACTTCATCTGCATTTAACCTATGCCTTATATATTCTAGTGCAAAGATTCTGATAGGAAGGTACTTGGGAAGTTTATAGGGTTGAAGCTCAGAACCATAAACTCTGATCTTTTTATAGTTTTGGTAGCAATACCAATCCCCTTTGTAGCTTGGTCAACCAACTGTAATATTTTGACAATCTCCTCACTGATCCTTGGTACTAGAGTGCTACTCATAATACTGATTGTTAGATGAATAAACAGTTATATGAATTGTTTATATGTGAATTCTTCTTTCTCCTTCATCCCCATTCAAGTCCAGAATATCACCGATTGTTGATTTCCTTCCTCATCTAGCTTCTGTAAATAAAATGGGAATTTGTCTCCCTAAAAATATATAACAAGGTAGACAAATACTGAAGTATACTTGAATACTTCTTCAGTATTGAACTCAACAAATTTCTCATGTATTGCTTCAGCTATGAATTGACTAAAATCATAAATGTCAGTGGGTTTAGAATCAATAGAAAAGATAGACAAGAAACCAACGCTTCATTAACATTTTGATCAGAGTTGTAACGAAGAAAATAGGACAAAATAGAGTTGATTTTCTTGGTTCTATCAAGGAAAATGGATGAATCATAAGGAGGATTTCTTTTAGGTAGAGGACTTTCAATAGCTATAAAGAGTTCAAGGGTTTGGGATCTTTTAGTAAATTCTAGTTTTTAATAGGCTTCTATCAAGTTTTTGTGGGGAAAAGGATGGGTTGGTTTAGTAGTAGGGGCCTGCAACATTTTTTTGAATGGAATCAGAATTGATTAAGAAAAAGATTTCTCCTGTGGGTGAAATAATTTCTCTCTGACTGAGATCATAACATTCATGGAATTTCCTCACAAATTCAGGTGCTTTTTGTATCTGAGGAAAAATATAATGAGGGAGTTGGGAGTCCCAGAGCGCTATCTCATATGTTTGGTCAATTAGCAAATCTTCCATCCAACAATAGATTTCATATAAATCGAATTGATAAGAAGTTTCAATTATTTTACAATCTTTGTCAACTAATGGGAGATGACGAAATTCGACCTGTGGATGAACCAGAGGATTTGGGACTTCTGCAAGTTATTTTCCCTTGGGAGGGATTTTGTCAAACAAATTGCAGATTGAAGATGATAAAAATAGGCCTAAAATAGAGTGATTATAGTCAAAATAGTATAACTGTAAAATGAGCAAGTGGACCTGAATTTTAGTTTCCTTAATAGGAAAAACAATTTCTTAATGTCAGATAGTGGTGGAGCTACAACGAAGAAACCTCCAATGATCAACTTTGGTTACAAAAATGGACTGTGTAACTATTTTGAATTGACAGGGTTTATGATGGAAAAATTGGAGCTGGGGTGGGAATGAACATTTGAATTTTGTGTTAATAACCCAATAGGATTAATTAACAGGTCTTTGAATCATAAATTCATGGGAGCTACATTGAATGGATAACGAATAGGCAGCAATTGACTGGATGGTAGGCATGAGGTGGAGAGTGACATGGAGTGCGACATGGAGCGGCGGTAAACAGTCACTTGATATACCACGTTTGGGGATAAGGTGAGGCGGTAAGTAGTTTCACGATTTTAAGTCTCGAAACACTAACAAGAAGAAAATGATGTTTATGTTGGAGGTATTGGGAACTGCCCATTTCGGAACCACCCCCCCCCCCACTGATAAAGTTCACACAGTGAATGAGGGCCGAGGAGGGACGTGGGCCATCGGATCTTGGGTGTGCCCGCGGGATGAAAGGTGAGGTGAGGGGGATTTAACACATAAGCAGAAGGGATGGTGGGGTCATGACTTTGAGGGCGGATGTGATAGCTGCGGGTTATGGCGATAAATGGATGAATGGAAATATTTATGAAACAACATTACAACTTTAAGACTTTAGGTTAATTAAAACCCATCATTGAATGTATGATTTTCAAATGTTACGGCTTAAGATAAAACATTTGATGCTCAAATTACATTTCACATGTCTACCTACCCTTTTACTCCTAAATTTTTCACTTATTTTTGAGAATGAATTTAAGCTAGCAACTCAACAGTTCCTTTTTATGCCTAATCTACCTCTATCCCTTATTTCCTCCATTGGCTTAGTTTAAACTGTTGGGCCAATTTTATTTACTATCTATTACTACCTATTAACAAAAATTTAATACAAATCCAATCATGATTAAACTGTATAAATGGACTGTATAAACAAGTGTGGAATTTAAACCTAATACACAACTTTTATTTTCATAAGTAAACTAGACTAAAGTAGTGGCATTTAGACTTGCAACACTTTCAGAATTTATTGTTTTTGCTTTTCTTTCTAACTTAACGTTTTATTTTGCTTCATCTTTTAGGAAATCTATTCTAACATTTTATTTGATATGGAAATATTTATCAAAATATTTCCTAACATTTTTTCTATTGAATATTCTTTTGTCCATATCCTAGCTTAACATCTTTTTGAAATATATTTTCATTTTTTGACTAATTGATTCTAACTTACCAAAACAAAAAATGGTACAACAAGTTCATCACTAGCATATAGGCTTCCCATGCACGAGTATTCAAGAGTATGGATGTTGTGGTGCATGCACATTCGATCCCATCTATTGGGACTCTCACCCAAGTGAAGACAAAGAAGCAAATCCGAGTCGAGCTTGACTCATACTTCGACGAGTTGATGTGCATTGCCACTAGCCCAAACTTGCCCATTAGTGCAAACATGATACACAAGTATGTAGCTGGTTCGATGAAATTGAAGACAATGATGTGCATACTTTCAGACGAGTTGGACAGAGGAGCTCAAGCAGTGTACCCGGATGCTATAGAGGCAAGAGTCAAGTTTCAAACAAATGTCACTGCAGAGCACACAAACACCATCAAGCACTATCGATCTTGGCATCAATATGTTACTTTTGATTATCATGAGGATGTTGAGGAGTTGGAATTCCATGGTTGTCTAAGTCAGAGTGATGTCTAGCATGGCTTTCTCAAGCCATCTTTTTCACATGGGTACATGTGCATTGTAATGCTAAGTTATTTCAAGTGTAAGCCAAATGTCAATAGTTGGATGTAACAGTCATAGAGTAGGTGAAGAGTCATGAGGGTAGTTGAACTGACACAAAGGGGAATGTCAAGGGTCACCAAACCCTTTGCTATAAATAGTCCCTTGTAACTCATTATATAGGCTTGGTGTTAGCCAAGCTTCCGATAAGACTATCTTGGATAGATCTTCGACAATATTGTAATGTACCTTGGTGTCTCCATTGCACGGAGCTAGTTCATCTTTTTGGAGGAGCAGGTGGATGTGGTTGTAACATTCCACTATTGGGGCTAGCAGGTGTACATGGATGTATTGTATGACTGGAACTTACACTTCTTTATATAATAAGAGCCAACACACTTCATGCATATGTTGTATTGTATTCCATCTGTCTTGTTTACTCTAAATGGATTATGTGTTTACTTTCTTACGCATGCATGTATGGACTGTTCTGTATGAGTATGTATGAATCTTTCTGAAATGTGTTGATTGGTTTAAACATCACTTTGGATTTCCACCTAACTTGATTTCTAGCTTGTGATGTATCTTTGCTCGTGTGTTCCCTTCACATCTGAGTACTATTACATGTTGCTAAGAAGCACACTCATCTCCACCCACATGTGTTATAACCTCTCATGCACCTTCCTTGACTCACTGCAACGGTCTCACCATTGTTACCAACAATATTATCTTACTTGCCTCTGTGTGAAATTGCGGTCAAGGCATTGCTATACGACCCACTGCTGGGACTCCTACACCAAATGGTCTGAGGACTAATTTGGTCTTCTTACTAGGGAGATCCCCTGACATGTTGGTGGGTCTAGCTCCATCAACACCTTCTTAATTGGAAGTTTACCCCTTCATCTAGACAACTTTCTAACCATACCCTCCTCCATATTGGTATTAACATTTTGATTGCGACATAACCTTGGGGTTTCGAGTGTTGAAACCTTATCTTACTTTTCCCTCGAAGATATGGGTCATTAAACAAACTCAATTTCACTAATAGAAGTATCATCACCCAAGGGATTGTTAGGAGCATCATCAATTTCTACGTTAGGGTCTGAAGATACTTGAAGGAACGATTCCTGAGGTTGGGGTTTATCAACAAAACCATTCTTTAAAAGAAAATAATTTGATTGTTACCCTAGATTTGTCAACTAAAAGTTAACCAAAATTGAAATTAAACCATGAACAATTAGATAAAAATCATTTTGCCACTTCTGATATTCCAAAGCCATTTTAACTAGCGAAACATACAAGAAATGTGGGAGATTCAAAGGGTAACCCCTAAAAACCATTAACAATCTAACATGATATGAAAACACCAAATTGTAGCATCCTTCACATGTTATATACATTTTGATAAATAGTAACATGTTTTTCCAATTCATGTTTCAAATGGGTAACCAAGATACCTTTGTTGTAGGAGTATGACCTTTTAGCCAACAAATCCTTCTAGGGAACCTTATTTATCCTCTTGGTCTTCAACCATTTCTCACCTTCGAGAGATAGACCGATGGCTTTTGCAATGAACTCAGAGTTGAATGTAAACTAAACATTGCCGATTTTAAAGGTATGACCATTGAAATAACCAGTGAAAGCCTTTATGAGTTGTTGGTTATGTCCTTGAAACAATCTAAAAATTCCAAACCAACTAGTGGTTTGAAACAACTACATACGATCGTCATAGGCTTCTAACATGTCAATTCCTCGATTCTCAATCGAGCCACTCCAGACATGGAAGAACGATACCAAGCATACACATTCTAGGAGTATTATAAGATGAACAAACCCTCATAATCCTCACTTTCTATTGAGAGAGCTAAAAATAGAAGAGACTACCAAGACAACAAATGGAACGGGCTTTGAAAAGCCTAGTTAGTTCGAGCAATGAATTGTGAGTTACAATTCTGACAGGGCTTGCAATATGGATTGTCAAAAAATAAAAAGTTAACATGTCATCTAAACTATGATCATGGCACTTCACCTCACCTTGATAATACCATTTCCCAATCCTCATGATCAAGGCCTCATTCTATAGGGTTCGAAATACATTTTAAGAGCTTATGCTAAGGTTTTAATAAATACATTTTTATAATAATAATCATTTGATAGGTGTTTATTCATAGGTTTAAAAAATAATGATAGCACCATCGAAATAAGTTCGAAATAGATAGGATTGGATTAGGTAAATAGGTCTCGGAAAGGGTATAAAATGTTGAAAACCTTTGAGAACTACTTGCGGGGGTGAATAACTAGTGTCACATATTCACATTTTTTTCATTTAATTCACTTTTACTGAAACACACACTTATTAGTAGCTTAAAATATACATTGTGCATGTAAATGATAAACAGGTAAAGATATAAGCAACATGAACTAAGAGAAAACGATCAAAGCACATCTACAAAAATCATAATCACACATAAGACACAATTTTTTTGGTGGAAAAAATTCTGGGAGAAAATCCACCCTTGTTGTTGCTACTTTATTATGAATTTCTATTATGTTAATTAATTTTTCTTTTACATAGTTAGCTAATTTCGATCATCTTGGAGACTCGACCTCATAGACAATAGGCCAACACCAATCAACCAAGATAGTCAATTCTAGTAATAAGCTCAGAATACTTCATTCTCACACAGATTTATGAACTACCACTAGTTGAAGCCCACCATAATCAATAATCCTTACCCAACTCTGATTGGACTATCCAACTTTGATTGGAAGGAGGAAATTTTCTTTTTGCTTAAGCTTCGAAATCACTTCTCCTATCTCATGAAGTCACTGCTCCTCAAAACTATGTGGACCTATTTTAAAAGCAAATTCTAGAAGCTCTACTCAACAATAATTTAGCTCAGCAATCATACTCTCAGTAGTAAGAACCTAAATCATAAAAAAAATACCACCAACAATGTGCTCTCAATAAAAGAGAAATAGTGCCTCATATTCATGCATCAAAACTAACTATCGAGCAGCCCAATCTTAACTCCAATTCTCCAAACAATCTTAACTCCAATTCTCCAATTCTTCCACTATTGAGCCTTATGTTACACACCCTCAAACTCAAGAAACAAATGTTCAACTCCAACATGATGCATATAAAATGTGTTGGGTGAAATTCATCTTGGGGCTAGGATCAAGAGTGCACAAAATTGACAAAATCATTACATTGAAATCACTACTTATGCGCTAAATGCATTCACACCCTTTGGAGGACTTAATCAAATGTTTCCAAGCTTTTTGAATTCATCTAGAAGTCTCTAGGAATTTTCATGTCAATTTTCATCCAATTTGTGTGGAGAATGGAGATGATTTCTCATGAAAATGCTTAGTCGCATGCATAACACTAGATAAACTCAATCAGAGCCTTGATTCAATCACATAGACCTATCTCCTAGCGACTGGGACCTTTCAGTTACATGGATAAGCCTCCATGGGAGAGACTAGGGTATAACATAAGGAAAAACCATAGAACTTTAGTCCAAAATCTTTGCAATCTAATGGATCACCTTCTTTAGCATATAAACATGATTCCAAGCCTTTTTCATAACATTTGACACATCTAGAAGTGGATCAAACAAGTCTCCCAAGTGTCACCACCAGGTTGACCAAAAAAGCCAACAAGCATGGTTGGCAAGAATGCCAACAAGTCTTTCACACTCCAACCATAATCTCCATAAGCTGCAACACCTCTAATAGACTTTCAATACTGTGTAGCACATATTCATCATCAAACATAAGACAATCACACTACAAAAAGTCATCTTCATGATTATAATCATGGAGAGCTATTTGCCAACTCAACTATTGTGCCAACCATCATCTCCATCACATGTAGATCTACATCATCCACATGTAGCAGCATCATCAACCAAACGAGTGGTATCATATCACCATCATTAATTTTAAATCATACTATTGGCATCAATTCGAACAAAATCATCCCAATGTCAACACAATGAGCTGCAACCATTCTACAGTGAATGACATCCAAACATTAACTGCAAGGTTTGACATCAATGCCAACATGAGCTAGCTTCCATCATCAACCAATTCCAACATCCGCTGTATGGATCCATGTACTCGATAATTCCAACAACCCCCCCAGCCTCCCTTGGAAATGATGGCAACCATACACAAACTCCATACCATCATCCACTATCACTCTGCCTTTACTATCAATGGAAAAGGGTCAACTCCATATGATAACTCAGCAAGAACTGAAGTGTTGAAGCATTGGATCTCTATATGGATGAAAAATTATGCATATCAACCAACATCCAAGACTCACTTATCATATCAGCAAGCAACAAATAGACAAATCAACATTCATAGTAGCATATCCAATAAAACAATCTCTAGTAGCAGAAATAATATGCCAACATGAGGAAACCATATAAGCATCAATGAGAAACAACATATAATATGTAGGAACATCCACATGAGGTAACCACCTAATCTACACCATAGCTACAGAGCATCAACATCAATAGCCACAAACTATCTCTAAATGCATCATCAATCTCTCTGCTCATAACATGAGGCCATAAACCCCAACAATAAAAATCATAGCATGAGGCACACCATGAACACCTCCCAATAGATCATAATGCCAACAATGGATGGCTGAAGTAAAAAGAGAAAATAGATTCTCCCCATGAACACATGCCATCTCCAAAGCAACTCCAACCTCCAATGAACTGCTTCTATTGCAAACATTGCTTCCTTGCCAATAAGGAAGCACCATATCGGCATAGACTACACATAACCATGACTCAAATGACATGTACATTGATATATACATGGTTATAGTAGTGACATAATACCTCATACATACTCTCATATGACCATAATGTGAATTCACGACTCATGACTGTATGACCCAATGATACATACAATAAATGTACATGGCTTCATGAGCATTTTACATGGATATATCAATACATACATGGCTTCTATGATCAATTCCTATGGACCAATGACTCAAATACATAACATATCATGATTGTTACATAAACAGTAGCCCATACATGTGGCCATAAAATAACTCCATGAAACTCCTCCATAACACGCATATCAACATAATGACTCAAAACACTAAATATTAGACCCTCTACTAACATAAAATTATGAGTTAATTATAAGTATATGGATGTAATAAATTGAATACAAAACTATATACATGGATCGTCGACATCAAGTCGTGTATGCATGTCATTGCCACACTGTCTCCATGGTAGGATAGGTAAAATATGATTAATGAATTCTCATGAGGATGTTGATCCTACGGACCTGAATATGCATGGATGAACTGGATCAAAAACTCATCACTTATGGTACTTCTCAAGCTACGAACACTCCCCTTGATACTATGTTAGTCTCATATATACTATTGTAGTCAAATAGATCTAACATGTGAGAATGGACTACAATAGGGGTTGATCGCTCCCACTCTGAATTTGATGAGGAAGAGTACTCCCTTGGTCTCTTCTTACTCTTAACCCTTCCCTTCAACACATACACATTATCTAGGGTCTTCACTACTCTTGAAATCACTCTCTTTGATACTTCCTTTCGAATGATGCAACCTTTGGAGTTGAAAATTACTTCCTTACCCGCATCAACCATTTGGATAACATTCAAGATATTATGATTTAGGCCTTCAATGAGCCAAACATCTTGTGCAGTTCTCCTCTTCTCACCAATATCGGTTTTACCACTTCCTAACACTCTTTCTGATTGATTATCTTCAAACACAACATGGCTACTCTTTGTTCTGCTTAGAAAATGAAAGTTTCTCCTATCTCCTGACATATGGTGTGAGCATCTTCTATCAATATACCACATGTCATCCTCTTCATGTGAACAAAATGCAATGCCACATCTTTCAAGTTGTTTCTCCTTCTTGTCCATGTGTTCCATGGCTTTACATTCACCTTTGGTTGCATCTTTTGAACAAATGACCTTAATGATCTAGGCATATTGCAATCCTTGGCCATGTGTCCAAAATAGTGACACACATAACACTATATATGACCAAGATACGTAGCCAAAGGATTTGATCATTTTATGCTCATACTTGATCTCCATATTCTCGCACTAGATCTACAATCAATGGATTTGTGCCCAAACATGTTACAAGAAAACAATCACCATTGAAAGAACTTGTATGCCTAAATGTAGGTCCTCTTTTTGGTTGATCATATTGCTTCATGGAAGTGTGTATTATCCTCCTACAATTAGTTGCCACATGACCAAAATTGTGACAGTTTAAGCACTTGATCTCGTCCATCAACGGGGCAAAGGATTTTTGACTTCTCCTTTGAAAACTGCTACCTTCAACCATAGGAGAAAATGGTCTTCTAGATGTGAAAGCTCATTATGGTTTTATACTTTGTTGTTGCTGGTGAAATACTTTTCTCTCTCCTTTCTTATTATTGTTGCTATTCACATTCTTTTCAACAAGATTCTTTGGTTCTTATTTATTATTATTTCCTACATGCATGGTTGTCTCACATTTTTGAATATTATTTGTATATTTTCTTACTGTTATGGTCCTCTTCACTTTCTCCTACTACTAGTATTCTTCTTCATGCTTCTTCCTAAATTTTTCAACCACACCTTCAAGCGCTTCAACATAATCCTTCTTATCTTTTTTCTTTCTATGATTGGTTTCTTCATTTACTTTTTATTCTCATAGTTGTGTCCTCAAAGTGGTGATATCTTCCTTGAGATCCTTTTCCTTTTTGTCATAGATATCCAATTTCATCTCTTTATTATTGCATGCATCAATTAGTCTACCAATTTCACTAGAAATCTCTTCCACAAAAACTAATGTAGATTCATATTCAACCTTAAGGAGGATTTAACTACAATCATTATTTTTTTCACTAGCCAATACTGAATTATTATTGCCACTACTATTAAAAGTATAACTCTAAAGTAAATCAATGCAGCTTATACCTTCAGATATGTTGTGCTCTTGCATAACTAGTTTAACTGGAGCTTCCTTCTTCATGAATCTCTTCTTCTTATTGTTTTTCTTCTCTTCTCAAAATCTTCATCACTACTAGTCCAACTTGCTCCAGTTAACATATGTAATCTATCCCAACCTCTTTGGCAGTTTTGAAATCTCCAACTTTCTTTATACTTGAATTATGGAGATTTAAAAAAAAAAAAATTCCTTGCTTATACATTTTTCTTGAATACTTTAGATGAAGGTGAATTTGCATCAAATCCTTCACAAGACAATCTCCACAAGTTAGAACCACAAGAAAATAATTAATATTTCACACTTTCTTTCCATACCGTTGAAGTAGGAAGAAAAAGTATTTCTTGAGAACACATTTTGAAAAAAGTACAAATTTATGCCAACAAACGCTAGATCTAATCCCCTGATATCAAGCTGCAAGTGAGAGCCCTTCTTTGATACCAATTGTTGGAAACCTTTGATAACTACTTGGGGGGGGGGGGGGGGGGGGTGAATCAGTAGTGTGATTTATTCATAATTTTTTCCTTTAACTTACTTTTACTGAATAACACACTTATTAGTATCTTAACATATACCATCTGCATGAAAATAATAAAAAAGTTAAAATATAAGAAACATGAACTAAGAGAGAAACATCAAAGTACAACC
Source organism: Pinus taeda (assembly GCA_000404065.3). Classification (NCBI taxonomy): domain Eukaryota; kingdom Viridiplantae; phylum Streptophyta; class Pinopsida; order Pinales; family Pinaceae; genus Pinus; species Pinus taeda. The sequence goes on along the minus strand of APFE030395964.1, from coordinate 66,269 downwards.
ACCAAAATAATCATCACACATAAGACACAATGTTTCTGGTGGAAATCCTTTAGGGACAAAATCTAGCCTTCTTGCTACTACTCTTCTTTGAATTTCTATTATGTCAAGAAATTTGTCTTTTACTTATTTAACTGACTCTGATTAGCCTGGAGACTCGACCTCATACACAATAGACAAACACAAATCATCTAAGATATTCTATTCTACTAAAAATCTCAAAAGTCTATGTTCTCACACGGATCTATGGAATGCCATCTGTGGAAGGCTAGCACGATCAATGATCCCCACCCAATTCTGAGTATATTATCCAACTCTGATTGGATGGAGAAAATGTTCGTTTCGCTGAAGCTTTGAAATCACTTCTCTATCTCATGAAGTCATTGCTACTCAACACTCTGTGGACCTCATTTCATCTATTTTCAAACTAGATCCCAAATTATCTGCTCAACAATAATTGAACTTTGTAATCATGCTCTCAATAGAAAGACTCTAAATCATAAACAATAATACCACCAACAATGTTCTCTAAATACAAGAAAAATAGTACCTCATACTCATGCATAAAAAATGACTATCCAACAACATAATCGTTACTCCAATCCTCCAAAAAAAAACTCTGCTGCAACAAACATAAGTTTGATCTGAATATTGATGCACTACTTTAGAAATCTGCTACAACACTACCATTACTCTCAACACATTGAAGCATCTAATATCTTAATCAAATTTGAAGCATTCCTCCACTATGCAGCCTTCTCTTACACACTCTAATACTCAACCAACCAATTTTCAACTTCAAAATGATGGATACAAAATGTATTGGCCGAAATTAATCTTGGGGCTAGGATCAAGAGTGAAAATTTTTGACAAAATTGAGCCACTAACATCACTACATGTGCACTAAATTCATTCATGCCCCTTGGGGGAATTAGTCAAGTGTTGTTTTACCTTTTCCAATTCATCTAGAAGTCTTTGGGAATTTTCATGTCAATTTTCATCTTATTTGCACAAGGAATGTAGAGGATTTCTTGTGAAAATTCTTAGTCACATGAAAATACTAGATAAACATGACTAGGGAATTTACTTTCTTGCATAGGAATGTCTCCCAATGACATGGACCTTTTAGTTTCATGGATAAGCCTCCGTGGGAGAGACTATGGCAGAGCATAAGGAAAAACCATGGAACTTCAGTCCAAAACATCTGCCATTTAATGGATCACCTTCTTCAACATCTAAACATGCTTCCAAACCTTTTTCATAGCCTCTTACACATCTTCAAGTGAAGCAATCAAGTCTCCCAAGTTTCACTGCTAGGTTTACCACAAAGGCCAACAAAAAAGGTTAGCAAGAATTCCAACAAGTCCTCCACTCTGCAATAATCATCTCCACAAGCTGCAACACATCTGAAAGATATACAATACTTTGTAACACATCTCCATCATGAAACATAAGTCTATGACATTGCAGCAAATCACCTTCATGAGCATAAGCATGAAGACCTAGATGAAGACCTAGTTTCCAACTCAGCTAGTGTGCGAACAATCATCTCCATTCCAAGTAGGTTTTCATCATCCACTTGTAGAAACATCATCAACCAAATGAATGCCATCATATAACCATCAGGAGTGTGACATCATACTATTTACATGAATTTCAACACAATCATCCCAATGTCAACACAACGAGTCATAACCATGCTACAATGATTGGAATTCAAACATCAACTAGATTACAAGGGTTGACATCAATCCCAGCATGAACTGACTACCATCATGAACCAATTCCAACATCAACTAGCTAGATCCATGGACACCATAATTCCATAATAAAAAGAAATTTACATTCAATTCAACCATAGGATATGATAAAAGCCCCCAAAAAACAAAAAATACATTATAAATGATAAATCAAGGGTTGTTACAAAAATTTTAGAATTTTTAATAACTTCTAATACAATGTGTCTTGTGTGAGTTCAAACGCACCAATAGTTATTGCTATAAGTATTAATGAATGGGTGGTTGTGGATGAAATACCCTCTCGTATCTTCCTAGGATCCAAGGCAGACTGTTTAAGATTAGCTACAACTGTCACAAAGAAACATAGATATATTCATCTTAATGCATGATAGAAAAAGAAAAGGAATAAGGATTACCTCAGTCCTTGGTGTAGCCCTGCTGGAGAACTCAATGTAGCAAAGTGGAAGACCCCTCTGCCAGCTCCTAGATCATAACCTACACATAGAAAAGACAAAGCATAATCCTACAACATATAAACCTTGATAATAAAAAAATAATATAAATGAGAATGTAAGCTAGCATGCATCTAAGCTACTTATTAATTATGAAATCGAATTGACATGTAAAGAAATAGGACATCGACAACATCAAGTAGACATCACATAAACAAATCTATATTATTAGATAGAGGAAGAATGATTAAAACCATCTTGGCTAGAGCAAGACTCCTATAGTCCTTCAAATCCTCTCTCTCTCTCTCTCTCATCTTCCTGGTAGCATAATAATACTAAATATCTTGCAAATTTTCGAAAACCATGCGACCTATTTCATAATGAGAAAGCCTCCAATATATAGATGATGAGAGACTCATACTTGCAAATTCTTTCATGAATTCCATTGAGCCAAAATATAGGATTTTTTGTTGCTTTATTTCTCTTTACCTTTCTAAGAGACTTCATTAGGAATAACAATGTCCTTTTTTAGGTTGGGGGTAGATGTTTCCTACTTTTCGAGTTGACATTTAACTGAAAAGAGGAGTGTCAGTTAGGAAACTCAAGCTTTGACCTCTGGAATCTCAAAAATACTCAGTAACACTTCCCTTTAGGTGAAAAAGAGCATTCAATTAGGGACTAAAGCCCTTTGATGATAGATGTATATAATTATAACTCTTGTTGTCTATTTTTGGGGTACGTTACCCTGGAAAATAGGCTTATGATTTTGGTCTGGTATTTAGTCAATGTGTCTTTCTCGTCTAAGATTACGAGGAGGTCATTTTCCTAAATAGCATATGCCCCCTAAAGTGTGAGGTTAGAGAAAAAGATGATGACCAAAATAATTTATAAATATTGTAGGAAAAGAGAGAGAGGATTGAAACTTCGGGATTGTGGGAGACCTGAAAAAGACTACATATGTCAACAAATATAAGATCATGTCTTGAGGTGAGAATTCCCATGCTCAGTAGCTATGCCATAGTATTTCCCAAAAATAGATATGATGATCATGTCCACCAATAAGCACAATGTGGAACTGTGTCATAATATGATCAATCTGACAAGTTATCTCCAAAAATAATATACACATCCTGGGAGAGGAAACACGACTGATTGATCTAAGCCTCTACCAACAGTCTTGGTCGCCACTTATTTGAACATCATATTTTTGCAAATGTGAATACATGAGTTGAATTCAAACATGTGAGAAATCATCTAATTACCAATCAATGATGGAAACTGTTAACAGATGTGAGATGGCCACCAATAATGATGATGGTCTCCAAGATTCCAAATACAATCTAGCGAGTGTGAGAAGGATCTTGTCGTCAAACAATCATCACATAATTAAAATCAGAGCCAATGATGAAAACCCCCAATCAAACACTAGGTAACCTCCCACAAATGAGTGCAAGTTTTGGGGTATTGATATGTTTTCTGGATATACTTCCTAGATAGAGAGTTGAAGTTGATAGGAAGAGATCTGAGTTAGTAACTGTGGGTTCTCCGGTTACTAACTCAGAAAATATAAACCACAAATGTCTAAAATCTAGGAAGAGATCTATCAAAAGGTAGGAAATAAGGTGTCCTACATCAATTAACATGAAACGAGACAAGAATTATTTGTTTTGCAGATAAATTTTGAGCCATGGGTCAAACATACAGGGGGAATTTTTGAAGTATATAATGGATGGTCGATATATGAAGCAGATCATAAAAGTGTCCCTTGAACAATAGAAGCCATGACATAAAGGTTTACCAAGAAACTTAGACTCATGAACACAAAAGATTGTTAGGATACAGGGATGTAGGAACATTAGAGTATGAAGGAGAAACTCATAGGATGGTAAGGTTCAGTGATAGGCTGACAAAAAGAGGTTTGTTGAGGGAGTGTCATGTCCAAGGGATAGACTGTTGCGAAAAAATCCTTCTCAATAGAGATATTGAGTGACCACGTTGTCCAGTTTTTCCCCATCTAATTTAGTTTAACGAGTCCTACAGGTAAACTTGGTGGTGTTTTCATATTTAGAGAGTCTAAAATTCTTAAAGAGAAACTCTAGGGGGTCCCTTCATCATGGTTGATAACTAGGTGCAACAAAGCTTTAATAGTATACCTGACACAATTCCTTTTCTATTAGTTAGTCTACTAAGTCCAGATAAAGTGATAAACCTATGCTCAAATAGACACCTACCACATTTTCTTACGAATCTAAGGGGATAGATCAAACTTGATATTCTTCGTGAAATTTTGATGAGTAAGATGACGAAAAACTCAATAGATCTTAATAACATTTTAATGAGTTAGATGAAAAAAACTTGATATGTCATTTTTAGTTTAAAGGGCAAAGAAAACGAGATAAAAGAACTACTAAGGTCTTCTTCGCAGGGGTTTTATGAGTCCCAAGAAGATAACTTGGGGATTTTTTCAATTAAAGAACAAGAAAGATCCCAAAAAATAAAGTGCTCATATATTCATTATAGGAGTTCTACAAGCCCGAAGAAGTTAACTCAAGAATTTTTCATTTCAAGAGCGAGAAAAAAGCCTCAAAAACGAATATGATCATATCTTATTTGTAGTATTTTAATGAGCCCAAAGAAATAGAATTGATGTTTTTCAGATTAGCAAGTAAGAAAAATACCATAAAAAGAATTTTCTTGTTTCTTTGTAGTAGTTTAACAAGCCCGAAGAAGGAGACTCAAGGTTTTTTTGGATTAACGAGCAAGAAAAATACTATGAAAAGAATTCTCAAGACTTCTTGATCTTATGATCGTCAATATAAGGGTCTATGTTAGCCATTTCCTCGTAAAACCAAGTGAAAACATCACGAAATTCCTTAAAAATCTAGGTGAAGCTCACAATTTGCTCAGGATTGCAGTTAGCTCTAATTAGATATTTTCTACAATACCTATTTTGAATTAGATATGACTGAGCATAGTCTTTGAAAGATTACCCAATTTCCCTTGCTAATCCATATTTTGCATAGTCATATAAATCGAGGGAACAAACTCAAGTGGTTCAAAAGGTAGGATTTTTACATATTTCGCATCTGAAAAAGATATCAAAGCGTGATGGTGAGAGATTTCACAAGGTCTCTCCTCTAAAGACATGATCTCTTAAATAGCTTGGTACAAAGGTAGGACTTCATCGAGGAAATCATTATAGGGAGCCATTACGGGAGAGGAGGTGGTACCATTGGCCGTAATCAAAGTAATGGAAGAATTGGATGCATATTGAATGACTTGATAAGCCAATTCGGCTGGTGAAAGTGACATTTGTTCTACATAAGACTTAATATCTGAAGGTGCTGGGAGGATCCATGGATCAGTTTGGTTATGATGAATGGTGGAAACCATAGAAACTATTTTTGAAAGCTTGGGCAGCGGGAGAGGAAAAAAACCCAACAGGGAGGAATGCTTCAGAAGACTAGTACCAAAACTGACATAAGAGTCAAGTATGCCACCCACTAAGGGCACAGTGTCGCTAGGTAATAGGGAGTAATCCAAGGTAAAGAATGACATCTGGTCCACTATGACTATTGTCCCATCTACTGGAAGGAGGATGTGGTGGAAGACCAAAGAAAAAATGGAAGTCATGGAATTAGTCCAACTACAACCAAAAATTAGATTATAGTCGAGATGACCATCTATGACTTCAATGTCCACCATTACCGTTTTTGCACTCAAAGTGATGGGGTAGCTGGTAAGGTATCCTTTTGGGATGAATGTATGGCCATCGAGTGCTTTAAGGGAATTCGGCAACAGAACAAGGGTTGGAGAACCCAAGGTGAGCCAACATGAATTAGGCATAAAGAAAGTCAAAGCACCCTCGTTAGTGACCATTCTATCGATAACTCTACCTTTTCAAATAAGCTACACCTAGAATGCAAGTTGGTGGGAAAGGCCAGACTTACATTTCTCCATGTCAGCAATTCCTAATATGGAATCTTGGGGGTCAACTCCACCAATGGCTGAAAGGAAAGCTTTCCGTTGTGTTGGACAAGTTTGTAATACTTCGCGTTTAGACATGGATCATGGTGCCTACACAAAATCTTGTACAATACTATTGTTCTAGGAAGCATGTGTAGAGGTGTTTTGTATCGTGCAACAAAGTTCTAGTTTAGGGAGGTAAATCACAAGATAAACAATAGGCCTTTCGATATGAATATCATTAGCTAACGGTGGATTTGAAATCAAGGCAACATCCAAAGCGTTAGTGATAGGAGTGTTACAGATCCATTTGGGGACATCACTCCCATCATTCAGATTAGTACCATTAGGGCTCATGAAACCCTAATTCAGTTACTACATTCCCTAGACAAGTTACCAATTTCAATGCCTCCTTCCCTGAGAGTTTCTTGTCCTAAAGCCCTCCAAAATTTCCTCCTTGAGGGACCAACATAGCCTTGAACACGGGTAAGTGCACTTCAGTGTAGGTAGGCCATGTCAGGGTGCTATGCTGAGAACCTAGGCCAACTTTGACCTACACTGGGCGAGATTGAGTGAAATTCACATAGGGTTCTAGGAATATTCTTATCTTCTGGAGCCATCTAGAAGATTCCCAGACTTATCATCTCCTATAATCTCAAAAATGGATAAGGAATGAGTTACGTAATCTCCTATCCTCTCATCCCTTCCTTCATGAAAACTAACTCTAAGTATGAAAGGCCATTCAATATCCTCATTTATGATAAAACCTCCTCCATATCCTATAAATTGAGCACTCATCTAATTGATGAGGGGTTGGAATTTGAGAATTTGTAAGGATATACTGTTGGTGTGATAATTGAGAGTATAAGAAAGTGTTGTTATGTTTCCGATGTGATGTGCTATCGATGTGATGTTGGTTGGAACCCAAGTTGGAAGAGTGAAAATGGATCGGACTTCATGGTTGTAATTCTTCCTTCTACTTAATAAAGTTATTTACACCTTTTTCCATATGCCTATCTTGATATATGATGTTTATATGTGTGAATGTATCTGATTCCATTTACTTATAGTCGATAGATATCTTGCTTTGATTGGTTCTTTGTCTTATGTTTATGCTTGTAGGTACTTTTTGAGCAAGTTATGTTCGAGAAGGAGCAACAGGAGTCATAAAAAGGAGACAAAAGGAAAGAGAAAGAAAAAGTAGGTCCTTTGATACCTTTTGTCTTAGTTATTGTCTATAGAAAAAGGATAAGCACTTTAAATCTGTTGTTCTAGGTATAGCTACCTACCTAGGGAATTATTATTTATCCATAGATGCCAAATTGCTCATAACAAATTGGCAACTCCGCTGAGGATCAATCATCATTTCGGGTAGTTTACCTTCATCCTAGTACACTCTAGTAGACCTTACTTGCTTTCATTGATCTTCTTTCAGCATTTTGAAGTGTTTTTTGGTGAAAATTGTGCTTGTAAGCCCCTATGATGGCCTCTCTAGCACCAACATAGGCTTGGTCTAGAGATAGAGTGTTGCAGAGCACCCTTGGTTGGAGGATAGTGCTCTGAAGCACACCATCTCCCATTCAATGCTACACTGATCCTCATTAGGATAAAAATCCCTCCTTTGAGTTGATTTTTTTCCAAATTTCCTTCTATTTTTTAATTGTTGAAAGTTCAATGATGCTTGTGTCTCTAAAATCAATTTGTGTTTCATTTTCTAGCCCTACTTTGTCTTGATTTTTTAGTGTTTCTTAAATGATTTCTTAATCATTATCAATTCATTGTCAAAATTAGTTTATAGTCGATCAATCTTTGTTGAAAAATAAAGTATCGTAAAAGTCTTCTTTTCTTTCGAAACAGAACTGTTGTAAAGTCTTTGTTCTTGCAAAATGATTGATTGATTGTATGTGCATTAGTTTCCTTTTTTTCATCATAACATTAAGGGAATTGAAAAGAAAAACTTGCATTGTTCATTGAAAGAGTTTGTGTGTGCTCATAGGAATAGTTTAGGGAAATTGCATTAGATTGTGCTCTTTGCTCTTTTATTGAAATAAATCTGATTGCTCTATCCCTATTAGATAAGTTTTTCATTATCAAAATTGAATGAAAAGGATGCTTAGCATATTAGTTTCATTCTAGGAATTGAAAATACATCACGTGGTGAACCCTGAAAGGAAAATTATTAATCAAGATCAACTTAAAATTAACATCAATTAACCTAATGGAGCTTTGTCACCTAATGAAAAACATTTAGAGGTTCTAGGCTAGAGACATGTTCCGACGTTGTAAAACATAACATCTATCACTAACTTTTCTGCGATACATTCCAATTGTGATACCTCATTCCACGTATGTGATTATATCGTAGCTCATCCATGTACCTTTAGGTATATATGGAGGTGTTACAGTACGTAAAATATATGGGAATGCTCTCACTATTCAGTTTTGCATTAGAAAATGCTAATACAGATTGGGCCCCCATGTACTTTTAGGTATATATGGGAGGAGAACACTAGGTTGCTATTCATCCTTAGGTAACCAAGTCGGCCACCTTGTACATTGTGATACACTGAACACAACATTTTGGGAGATTACCTGCCCATACTTCTTGGTTTGCCAGGAGGTATTTTGCAGTTCACATTTACTTAGTAAACCTTTTTGCCTAGCTTAGCCCTTTTTGTTTTTTTTTTTTTTGTAATAAAATTAATCAACAATTGTGGAGGAAAATCAACCCTTACCCCATCATTTGCGGAGAGCAGCGAGTAAACCACCTTGACCGCCCGAAGCTACACCTATCCAGTCAAAGCATTGTTGCTTGACTAGATCTAGTACTTCACAAGCCTCTGGTTCTTCATCTAAATTACTAGAAACACCTATACTGGTAAGTAATGTGACCTTAGTTACTCCTACACTTACTGGTACATCTGTTACTGAAGTAGAATCTCCACAATTACCTGATGAAACTAGAACTCAATATAGTGAAACAGTAACCCAAGTTTTTCAACAACAAATTGATTCTCAATCTGAAGTTGTTTAACAAGAAATTACTTCTGAACCTGAATCTATTCAACCAGAAATGGATCCTGAACCCATCACTGTTCAATCATAAGTTTCTTCTAAACCAAAAGTTGTTCATGAAGCCCAACTTGAACTTGTTCTTTTACCAGAAAATTTGGATCTTGAGGTTGAACAATTATAAGTTGTTACCATACCCAAAGAATATCAATCGGTACATCCTCAGACATCTGTAACTGTCAAGATTCCCTCTTACCTTAGCAAGAAATACCATAAATCTATTGCGGACCAGACGGTGAAATTCTTCCACCTAGTTTGGTTTCGATAGAAGAGGAACCTGAGGTAGAATCACTTAGAACTCCATGCCATTTTGGAACTAGACTTTATCTGTATCCTCATACTCATCACTTCACTACTCCTTTTGATCCTAATTACTCTCAGACACCCATTGATTCATTAGGAAACTTATTTGGACATTTGACTATGGTAGAGACAACATCCCATACCTTACCATTTGTTATGGCTACAACAAAATCTTCTGTCGAAACCTCTTTGATGTTAGCTACAACACCTGAGTCACACTTGTATGGTATTCCATCCATCCCATCGGGTTACCAATCTTTATCGGTAACCCACTCAGGTGTTGCTTCTAGCCCTTGGTCTTCACCAATATCCTGTACTAGAATTTTATCTGGTTCTTCATTAACGAATGTCAAACAACTAGACCCATCAAGTTAATATCAAGCTGGTTCATCTGGTTACCATCCTATGTATCCTCTCAACACTAGACTACCCGCATATAGAGAACAATATGCATATTCTCCTTCTCCTCCATTTTTTGGGGCGCAACCATATGTCAGTATGTCGTCGTCTTTAGGTCAGCCTAGAATGACTGTCTGTTAGTGGTAGCCAACCATGCCCATTCAACCTAGGCTTGTGTATCCATCACAACCTATGAAATCTATCTCATCGATACCTACAACACCTGTTTTTATAGCTTTACTGGAGTCACAAGTTCAGATTGTTGCATCTCAACCTATGCAAGCTAGCCCTTCAACCTCATACCCCCAAGCTTCAAGTATACAGATCCAGCCTTCTCAAGCAGTTTTACAACAAACACTTGTGTCTGGAGTCCAACAACTTCAGGCTAGTTTACATTTTACTGTAATGACTTAGATTTACACTAGTTTAGTGTATTCACAACCTGGTCAACCTTACATTGGTCAGCAACAAAAACTGTTAAATCAACAACCATTGTACCAACAACAACAACGGTTGATTCAACATCCTTAGTAGCCCTAATATCAACAACAACAATTCTAGCACTACTAACCTCAACATGGACATGGATAATAAACTTATGCTAGGTTTGGTCAGCAACAAGTTTATCGAGGTCCTGGTCAGCAAGCCTAAGCTAGGTTTGGACAACAACAAATGTATCCAGGTGCTCAACAACAACCTTATGCCAGATTTTCTCAAAATACTTACCCTTATCAAGGTTACCAGCAGTAGATGCCCTATGCTAGTATGCAAAGACCTATTGCCCAGGCCATCCCATATTACCCTAGATATGCTCAACCTGACCTCAATAGATAGTTTCCTTTCATTGTATACTTGAATTACCAAATCTAAACTGACTCACCAATGATCCAATTCATTATGCACCTTGGTGGCTGGTGATTCCTCATAGGTTACCTTCCGATATTCTGAAATTCAATGGAAACCTTGGAGAAGATCTGTCCAACCATGTCATGACTTTTCATTTATGGTGTTCATCAAACTCCTTGAATGATGATTATGTTAGACTACATCTTTTCTCGAGAACACTTACTGGTCTAACTGCGAAGTGGTACATTGAGTTACCACGAAGTCTTTTGATAACTTCACTGCCTTAGCTACCACGTTTTTAACCCACTTCTAGTTACCCATACGATATGAAACTAGAACAAAACTATTAACAAACTTTAAATAGACTACTACTACTCATATCTCTGATCATATTCATGAGTGGCATTGTCGTTGTTGAATGGTTAAAACTTATGTTCTTGATCAGCTTCTAGCTAAGTGGTTTATAAAATCCTTGCTACCATCTATCACTGAGGATATGGCGAAAGGTGGAGTTGTCACTAAAGACCAAGTAATTTCTCATGCCCAATATTTGGACTTGATTTATACACAATCCGTAACACTCTATGATAAGACCCCGAATGCACCCTGACCAGCTTTCACTGTTACTCCTCCACCATCGAGTAAGGACACCCATGCCATGAGAGTGTGATTAGTCCTTCGAGCACATAAATGGTAGGTAGACAATCTGGTCAAAAACTTCCCATTTCCAATCAAAAGACAAATGCACCTGATAACACTCTTACTTCCGAAATCAATGTCGTGTCATCTGATAAGGGAAAGAATGAAAAGCAACCAAGAAGTAAGAAGAAGGGGAAAAAATAAGAAACAAAATAATTCCCCTCAAGGGAAATCATCTGACTCCTCTCCTTTGGCTAGGAAACCTCGTTACCCCTATTTGATCTGTAACGATGAGCATTTTATGCAAGATTGTCTTCACCGCTCTGAAGTCTCAAAGCTTCTGAAGACTTCTAATATATCCGCGGTATTGACTGATCCTTTTCCAAAAACGGAGACAAATATGGTTGCTATAGACCATGCTTCCACTTCCCAAGTGCTTATGCTATCCACCTCTAAGCCTAAAATTGAAGTTTTGGTGTCAACACAAAGTAAATATTACATAAATCAACCATAATCATCGAATAACTAGGCTTATCAACCTAACTCTTTGACCTTGACTTCGAATGATCCTATTGCACCACCTATTGCACTAGAGTTAACAATAAAACCACCTAAGGGAATTGTACATAAATTGACATTTAACCCTCGAGCTAGAGCTGCACAGAACAATAACATAGTAGAAGATTTGGCTCAGTCACTTCCTGCTATGTCAATGCTCAAGGTACATTAGAACTATCCCTCCCAAATGTAGGCTTTTTTGTCAGCAATTGGTGGAATCGATCCAATTGATTCCAATCTTTTGGTTTTCAACCATGCGGGTTATATGCCACAATTACCAGTGTAATTAGCATTCCTGATTCAAGTAAATGCCTTGAATAAACTTGTTCATCAAACCATTATTGAAAAAGGGGTATCTACTTGTATTATGTCTATGAATTACTGGAAAAAACTTGGCTCACTACATTTGTCACATTCACCAACAATGTTAAAAGCTTTTGATAGACACACATATACTCCTTGTGGAATATTGAGTAATCTGCAAATCGAACTAAGAGGCAAAACAATAACCATTGAAGTTGAGGTTGTTGATAGACCCCTTTACTACAACATTTTACTAGGAAGGCCATGGGTTTATGCTATGGTTGTTGTGGTTTCAATGTACTTTCGTACGATTGCATTCCCTCATAAAGGTGGAATCATAGTTATCGACCAACTCACCTTCTTCACCTCTAGTTCATAGGCTATTGGAAGCATTATGTTGGTACACAGACCCCTGCTATCTCTTCAAAACATTGGTGTAGGTCCCTTTAAAGATCCTTCCATAATGGGTACCTTTTCACTACCACCACCATCAAATTTGGTGGAAGTGGAAAAATTTGAGACTTGCAACATGATATCTTCCACTTCATCTAACATAAGGAGGATTACCAATAGTTTTGAAGTTGATAGTAGTAATGAAATCATGTTGCTAAACCCTATTGAGCTAGCATAGCCATCAATCTTTTTGGCTTGTGCAGCGAATCAAAATCGATTTTCATCAATTATATGTGTAGATCATTCATTAGAATATCGTACTTCCTCTGATCCTTTTTCATGTATATTTTCTACTGATGAAGGAATCATCCAATCAATGATGATGGAAGGAGAAACATGGGAGGATTATCATTGTCATTACCATCTTCAAGATCACATAGAAGATTATTCAAATGAACTTAGTCACCCTTCAGTTGTCGATTTCCTTTCGAATTCTATTTTCATAGATATAATAGATTCTGAGCAAAACCTGTCAAATATCAAAGAATCCATTTCTATCAATATTTCGACCAAACCTAACATTCTAGAAAACATTCATGTTGGAAAATATTGCTCTCCATCGGAACCTGATATTTACCATGCTCTCTTTCATTAATTTCAAGATATATTTGCATGGTCATACGAGGAGATGCTAGGAATTGACTCTAGTATAGTTGAACATGAAATTAAAATGTATCCTGATGTCAAACCAGTGCAACAACACCTCCGTCCTATTCATCCAAAGAAGGTTGCTGCTATTAAAATAGAAGTTGAAATTTTTTTTCATGCTGGTTTCATTGACCTTGTTCCTCTTACTGATTGGGTTTCCAATATTGTTCCTGTCATGAAAAAACAAGGGACAATACGAGTGTGCATTGATTATAGGGATGTTAATCAGGCTTGTCCAAAAGACAATTATCCTACTCCCTTTATCGACTAGATTATTGATGAAT
>APFE030395964.1:7451-52600 GCA_000404065.3 Pinus taeda | reverse complement strand
AACCATACCTTGACGATTTTCCTTCTCATTCATGAAAGTGAACTGATCACCTGTATCATTTGAGAGCAATTTTTTTACAGTGCCAACACTACAAAATATGACTAAATCCACAAAAATGTGTGTTTTTCATTGTTTTGGTAGTTTTCTTGAATTCGTAATGCCTAAGGAGGGAATTTGACTTGATCCACTGAAGGTTCAGACAATCCTTGATTTGCCTCCACCTTCCAGTCTTCTACAGTTACAAAGACTCCAAGGGAAGGCTTACTTTCTACAGAGGTTCATTCCCAATTATGCTAAAATGGCTAAAGGATTTACTCATTTATTTAAAAAGGGGATACCCTTCCAATGGGACTAGGTTGCATAAGATTCCTTTGATGCTCTTAAAGATACCTTGATTAGAGCCTCATTAATGTATTCCCTAAATTATCAAAACGACTACTTCCTATATCTCGTCGCTGTAGATACAACCATTGGAATGGTTTTAGTCCAAGAAGGATGGTATTGAACATCTGATATATTATTTGAACTGCAATCTTATTGATACAGAAGTTAAGTACTGTTATGTCAAAAAGTTAGTTCTAGCTGTTGTTCAAAATGTATAGAGATTTCGCCATTACATCCTGCTCCGAAAGACCACTATCATTCCGGATTGAAACCCTATGACATATATTTTTTCAAGTCACTTTCTGGGGGGAAATAGTCAAAATGGATCGTCATTTTGTAGGAGTTTGATTTGGAATTCATCAGATCCAAATCAAAGAAATCTCTAGTCTTCGTGGAGATTCTTTGCAATCTTCCCTTGAATAACATTGATTCAACATTAGAAACAATAATTTTGGCTGAGTCTCTATTCCTGATTTCGTCATTTGGCACATGGTATGGAGATATATTGATTTATATCTAGACCCAAAGTTTTTGGCCTGATATCTCTCGCTCACAACAGTGACGTATCCAATACCAGCCAAATATTATCTGATCGTTGGCGACACTCTTTATCATCGTGATATCAATATGATTTTACAAAGGTGCCTCACTCATGAGGAAGCCGAGAAAGTTTTTAATAATTTCCATTCAGATGATTGTGGTGGACACTTATCTCGTTATACTAATGCGCAAAGAATTCTCTGTGATGGTTACTTCTGACCTTCCGTATTGAAATATTGCATAATTGTTGTTAGAAGCTATCATGCATGGTGGATCTATGACCGTAAAGCTAGATTACCACCTACACCATTGTATCCTTTCGTCGTTGTTGGACCATTCGCTAAATGGGGCATTAACTTCATGACATGTAAACCCACCTCGGTCGGGGGGTATGTGTACATTATAGTCTCCATTGACTATTTCACAAAATAGGTTGAGATGATGCCAACATTAAACAATAGCGGCGAGACGATTGCTCTTTTATTTTTCAACCATGTGGTTGGTTGGTTTCGCGTACCACAAGCTATAGTTACAGATCATGGGTCACATTTTTGCAATCACATGATGGATGAGTTAACTACCAAGTTAGGACTTTCACATGATAGTTCTAATCCTTATTATCCGCAAGCAAATGAACAAGTTGAGGCCATCAACAAAGTCCTGAAGAGAATGCAATAATGATAGGGGTTCATAAACGAAACTGGCATTTATTCTTGTACTCTACCTTGTGGGCATATCAAACCTCGGTGAGAAATGCAACTAGATTCACACCCTTTCAATTGGTGTATGGTATGGAGGAAATCTTGTCGATACAATGCGAAATTTCAACTCTCAAACTCGCGATTGTCCTGTTACCTGACACTTTTGAAGAAGCATGTTTCTTGGAACTTATCCATGTGGATGAAACCCATCGTGAAGCTACATTGGCTAACGAAGCACATAAAAATGAATCAAGGCGCAATATGACAAAAATGTCAAGCCTCACATTTTCTCAAAAGGAGACCTGCTCTTGATTTACGATCAGGAAGTTGATAAGCTAGGAGTAGGAAAATTTGAACCACTTTGGATGGGTCCTTATATTGTCAAGCGTGTCTTGGAAAAAGGTTCCTACGAGTTGGTGGATTATGATGGAATTCCATTGTCGCAGCCCTGAAATGGATTGTACCTCAAATGTTACTATCCTTAATTGAGTGTAGTAAAAATCATTGTATATATGCTTTAATTGCATGTGTGTGTGTTAATGTGTCTTTTAGAGTTTTTATGTGGTTAAATAATCCGTTTTGTATTTGTTTCAGATGTCGTAACCTTTGGAACCATTTGTTGGTTATGTCAATGGTGCTAGTCGTAGTACACAAAACCTATCTTCAGCAGCATGGGCCATTTTTGCTCCAAGTTACGAGTTAGTGATTTTTCAAGGAATTTGTATTGGATGATTGATGAACAATATCACTAAGTATAGTGCGTTGATAAAAATTCTCTCTGATGCCATTTTAATTGGAATTCGCTGAGTCATTGTTAGGCTAGACTCACAACTTGTCATACTACAACTAAAAAATGTTTACACCATCCGAAACTCAATAATTCTTCGTATGCTCCTTAGGCTTTGTATTTTGGAAAGACATTTTGAGTACATTCAATATCAACATATTTCCAGAAACTTTAACACATTAACCGACTCATTAGCAAACTATGTGTTGAATAGACATTTGCGACACATGAAAAGTAAATTTTAAATTCACATCATTAGTTGAATAGGATTGGACATAACCATATATATATAATATATATATATATATAATAATATATATATATATATATATATATATATATATATATATATATATATATATATTATATATATATAATCTGAAAGTAAATATAGATAGATGTTTTAAAAAGTTTTTACCAAATTTGTGTGGAAGACATGTTTGGTCATCTGACCTAAAAACTCAAAATGCATGCAATAAACATCCTAATTAGACCTATTGATGCTCATGAGAACAAGTCACAGCCCAAGATATCATGTGCAACAACCACATCGAATAGCTTGGAACACCAATAGTATGGCACTGCAACCTCATAGGTAACTCCTCGATCCAGACATCCCGAATACCAAGGGTCAATCCCTCTACATGATCCTACAACTCTACCAGTGTCTCGGCCAGCCAAATCCAAATCCTGGAGAACTACTCTCCCAACATTTCTCTGCACTGGCCCACCTACCTGTTATAGACATATTTGCGCACTACAACCCCAATCATATATGTCCATAAACCAAGGGCTTCCGAGTTCCTAAAAGTGTTGTTTCACACCCTAAAGGAACAAGGTCAGTTGATTATATCATCTCCCAGAAGTTCTCCACAGAAAACTTCTCAGAACTGGTCAAAATTGGACCATACAGACTACTCAGTGCTAAGGGTGTGATGCATCTCACCTGCCACATGCAAAAAGTGCGATGCATACTGAAAAGCCCTTTTGTAAGGTGTGATGGGTGAGAGTAGACAAATGGCATAGACAGTTTGAAAGGTGGATGATCATGGTATCTTCCAGAAACTTCTCCTGTGACACTTGCCTCTCTGAATTTGCCCAAGAATGAGTAAGAGATCATGAATCACCAAGTGGAACCAAGAACTAGCAGAGAGAGGACACTAATCAAAATCCTAGAAGCTGACTCACCCCCCTGCAAAAATATATATATGGATCCCTCATCCCAGAGATCTGGAGGCTGGAATTTTGTATCTTGTAAGGAAGTGTTGTTGGTTTCCTGGTGGAACATCATAGTTTTGGGTGATCTAAGCTTTTCATGAGGTGAAGAAGGGCTTTCATGCTGGGAGGATGACGCTGGGTCAGATCAATGGGTTGTAATCCTCTCTTCTACTCTTCTATCAATAAGTTATTCAAGTTTTTCCTCCACATTCTTGTATGTTTGATGATATATGCATTTGTGTGGTCAATATATATCTAGTCCTATATTGTTTATGATTGTAGATCCCAGTACTTTGAAGGTATTATGCTGCTTTGACTTTACAGGTACTCTTTGAAGTGGGGATAAGCAAGGAAGGAGTGGAAAAGATCTATCAGAGGGGAGAAGGAACAAGCAAGGAACCAAGTGAAGAGGTTGTTATTCTTTGCTCCTCTCCTATCTACTTCTCATAAAGGAAAATGAAAGTAACCTTAGTTTGTTTGTTTCTAAGATAGCTACCCGTCTTATTGGGACTAGCAGCTCTGCATGGACACTAGATTTCCTAATAAGAAAATGGTGACTCCACTAGGGAGCGAATAGCTTGCTTTCTTGTCTATATTTGTTTGCTTTATAAACTATAGACAGAGCCTAAAGTTAACCTAGCTAGCCTTTGAACTACATTTTCTATGCAAGTGCAAAGTAGTTCAATGCTACTTTACTCCATCTCTGGGTTTTGTTTATAAACTGAACAATTGATTTGCAAACATCCTAATTTCCTTGGTGGTGGCTCAAGTAACCTCATTAGATCAGCCCCTGTGATTTTCATTTACTGACTATCATTAGATCAGCCTAAATCCCTGAACTAAGCTGCAAACTGTGACCAAAAACCAAGTTGAAGTCTCATCCCTAGACCATTGCACCTTCTCCTCTTGGCAATCTAGATGCATCGCACCTCCTGTTTGCAGTAGGTGAGATGCATCCTTGTTTCCCTGTGTTATAAGTGCGATGATCAGATAAGACTGTTTCTGCCTCCAGATTTTGGTTTTTCTTCACTCTCTTCAGCTTTATTCAGGAGTTTTGTTGTCTGTGATCAATATACCACTATGGAAACTCCCTTCCTTTGCATTATTCAGCCTCCATTGTACAAATAATTTTGAATGTTTTTATGTATTGTTCTCCATTTACAGTTCTCCTTTACAAAGAAGTAGCTTAGTCGAACTGTTGTCTTTTGATTTGGAAGTGTCGTAAGTGTCGTTTTCAATCAAAGAAAAGAATCCTACTATTCTTGATGGTCGATTACACTATTACTCTTGTATTTGATTTGAATTAATAGTTTTTCAAGTGTCGAAAGAAATTTTCAATCCAAAATCGCAAAGTGTCATCATTGTCTTCCTTTCGTCTTTTGAAGAGAAAATTGTTAGTATTGTCGCTTTGAAAAGATAATTCAGATTTTTACTCAGCATTATTTTTGTCATTCACACATTAAGAAAGCGAAAAAAAAATACATGCATGTGCATTCGCATTTAGACTGCTTGTTGATTTTAATTTAGGACAATGCATCTAGTGTGTGCTCTCTACTCTATGTTGAAAGAATCTCACTTCTCTTTCCTTAGTAGCTAGGATTTTCATTGAAAAAAGAAGAATAACCAATTGTTTATTATCTTAGATTGCATTTTAGGAATTGTATATCTACATCATGCGGTGAACCTTAAAGGCAAACTTCTTAACAAAGATCAACTGTAAAATAAATTCAATGAACATAAAAACGCTTTGGAACCTAATGCACAACATTTAGAAGTCTAGGCTAGAGACATATTCTGGTGTCGTAAATCCTGGTAACTATCACTTTCATCGTAGGTTGGTTGATTCCTCCTATTTGAGACGACAAGTACCAGTACGGACTTGTGCTCCCACATACCATCGAGTATATATTGGGAGACCATAATAGGTTATATCCTTTATCCTTAGGAAGCTATGTCTGCCACCCTATCAATTGTAATGCACTGAACACAACATTTGGGAAGATTGACTACCGTACTGTAAAAATTATTCTGTAGTTTTGCGATTGGTTTGGTAATCCCTCTGTCTAGATTTCCAGAGTAGTCTCTTTCATTCCTTTTCAAACTCAAACAAAAAGGTCCATTTGAGCACTTTTCACTTCAGGCTCATTAAAAATCAAAGGTGACTAGATTCATCTTTAGCTTTTTCTCGACTCTTAAAAATTGAAAAAGAAAGTTGTGTCAAAGCATCTAAAATTCATTTAATTCAGAATCACTTTTTCCCCTTTATTTTGATTTGATCGAGTAATCCGAAATCGTGGAAGAAATTCAATCAAAACCCCGTCGTTCACAGAGATTAATGAGTCAAATGTCTTTGACTCTGGAAACGAAACTATTCCAGACAAAGCGAACTCGTTTAACCAGATCAAAGTCCCCTGGTTTGCTTGGAACTTGTGTTCCAACATCCTCAGGGACTCCAGTTACTCCAACCATTTTTGGTATCCCTGCCTTTATAGAAGAAGTTCCACGACCACAAGAGGACACTAGAATTGATCCTAGTGTAACGGTAAATGCTTCAATTCCTGAACCGGCTCCACCTACAACTGATTCAGAAGGTGTTACCCCTTCGACATCTAAAGAGTCTATACCTTCTTCTGCACCAGAAATATTTTATGGACCCAATGGTCTACCTCTCCCACCTGGATTGATTGCTATAGAAGAGATTGTGGAGGATCCTCCATCCAACACTCCATTACATTTTGGAGCCGGGATCACCCTATATCCTTCTTCATCAGAAGTTAGTCTCCCTTCATCGCAAGTTCCTATAGAATCGATTGGAAATCTTTTGGATAGACTAGATATGTCTGAACAACCGTCGACATCTAGGACTGTGTCATCTAACGCAGCAGCAGCAGAACCTCCTGCTGCTACTCCAATAATGTTCGTTGGTGTATCATCTGTCCCAACTAGCTCTCAACTGCTAGACAGAGTCCATCTAGGGACTTTTTCGATAGTATGGTCTGTTGCCGTTTGTTCATCTGGAATAATATCTGGAATCTCTTATGTTGAGTCTCAGCAGATTGATCTGTCGTAGCAGTATCAATTTGGGTAGCCTAGTCCCCAAAGGCAAATAATTCCTTTGAGAATTGGATTGTCACCATATGGGGGGCAGTATGCCCTTTCATTGTTCCCTCTGGGAGAACAACCATATGAGAGTTCGCAACAGAATTCGGGTCATGCTAGAATTACGTCTAGTGGTTGGGTGCCAATACTGCCTCAACAACTAAGAGTTGTATACTCAATGCAACAAAGTCTACCTGTGTTAAATATCCCCACTACACCGGCTATTGTGACGGTGTCGCAAGTACAAGCGTTGCCTGTTGTATGCCAACCTCAAGTTTCTCAGGTCGCAATACAACAACCTCTTGTCTCCATGACACAACCACAATCACCGATTAGTGGCTCCTTAACTGGAGTGACCCAGGCTCAAATGGATACTATTACCCCTCATCTTGTTCAAACAACTAGTATTGGACAACAACAAATGGCTTCACAACCATGGTTGGTATAATATCAACAACCACAATTCCAACAAGCTTACCAAGGATCTGAGCAACAAATCTTTGCGAGTAATGGGCAGCCATATATTCAAAATGGTTAACATCAATCATATCGTAATGGTTATGCCCATCAACCTTACCAAAGTTATCAACATCAAATTCATTTTGCTGGTATGCAAAGACCCACTGCTCAGGCAATCCCATTTATCTTTGGTATGCTTTGCCGAACCTGAATCAACAATTGCCCTTCATGGTGACTTTAGAGTTACCGGATCTAAATCAGTTAACAAACGATCCAATTGCTTATGCCCCTTGGTTGCCGACGATTCCTCATAAACTTCCGTCAGATATTCCTAAATTTAATGGAAATCCAGGTGAATACTTGTCGAATCATGTGATGACCTTTCATCTATGGTGTTCATCCAACACTCTAAATGATGATTCAATTAGGCTTCACCTTTTTCAGCGAACGTTAACTAGTTCGGTAGCAAAATGGTACATTGAATTGCCTAGAGCTTCATTCGATGACTTCAGCGCCCTTGCCACAAACTTTTTAACCCATTTTCAGTTACCAATAAGGTACGAAATAGGAACAAAGCTTCTTACCAATTTCAAACAAACGACCACCACTCACATATATGATTATGTTCATGAGTGGCGACATCATCGTAGAATGGTAAAAACATATATTACTGATCAGCTGCTAGCTGAATGGTTTATTAAGTCATTATTACCTTCTACCACAGAAGATGTGGAAAAGGGAGGGGTCGTCACTGAAGAGCAAGTCATTGCTCGTGTACAATATCTAGACTTGATCTATACTCAGTTTGGCATGCTCTATGACAAAATCCCTTATGCTCCTAGACCAGAGTTTTCCGTTCCTCCTCCTCCTAAATCAAACAAAGACTCTCTTGCCAGCGATGGCGTGATAGGTACGACTAGCACGAAAATTGTAAAGGCTACATCAAAGAGAGCTCGTATGGTTTCTAGTCAAAATGCAAATGAAGAACTTCTCGCCTAGAGGTAAATTCCATGTCAACTAACAAAGGCAAAGAACCTATTAGGTTCCTATACCAATAGGTTTCATTTTTCATGATTGACAGTGGAAAGGCTAAATATGTTCATCATTGCATCTTGCAAAGGTTCCATATTTTGTATACAGACTAGGAAAATTAAAAGATGAAAAGAGGGTATGTCTTAAAAGAATAATCAAAAGACAAGAAAATCAATTGGTCAGAAAGAATAGTGAAAATGAACCCCAAATCAAAGACCAGGAAAGTGGCCAGTCAAAATACCACTACTATCTTAATGGCAGCATCACAATGTGCAAATACTGCTGCTAATAATACTTGATGGATGGCCCAACAGTTCAATCTAGACCATGCCATGTTTAAATTGTTTGTTGCAGAATCGAGAATCATTCCTGTCCAATCAGCTCAAGCTTGGCAGATGACTAGCTAGGTAGAGAAATGAAGGAGCCCAACTGCTTAATCTGGGTCCTTGGAAGAGATAAGGGTAGATTTAGATAAGAGGGCAGTCAAAAGAAAAAGAGGACAATCATGGTTTGCTAATTCAAGTGCACCCAATTCAAGTGAAGAAAAAATTTTAGGATTATTAAGCTGGGTAGGTAGCGTGAGGTTGTAGAAGTAAAAATGCTATTACCATTTGGCTTGTCAAAGAAGGACTCATTTCATTCATGGCATTGACACCAAGGCAATGGCCTGTTGGTACAGTAATGGAAGCATGACTAATTTCCCTTTTTCCCCAAAAAATTCATTTACTAACACTCCCCAAAGACCTTGGGATCTACCCAACAGTCTTATTTCACTTCATTCCAATACCAATACCAAGTCAAACTCTTAGTTGACTAAAGGAAAAGAAGCCACATTTCTTGTGTAAAAATCATCATTCTGAATTCCATTCCTCTTATGTGTCTAAGTTTCATTTCATAAGCTTAGCATTTTCCCCTGCATTTTCACCTCACAAAGTTATATTAACAGCTAACTTTATTATTTAGCTCCTTAACATTGCTCCCCTTCCCTAGTCCTACAAAAAATTATATAAAATCCCAAAAAACTATTTAATACCCCACCCCATAGCGATATAGCTATATAAGTCAGTCTTGGGAAATATTTAGTCCATATGGGACTAATATTAACCCTCCCCCCTTTCAAACACTATGGAATTAATTAAAGTTTGGTGGAAATTAAAGTCCATAGCATTGCCTGCTCAAAAAAATTCATTTCTCCATTTTCACGCTAATGTACCCATTTTTTCGTTTAATGAAATAAATACAAAATGGGCGCATTCAAAAACCATCGCTAAACCAAAGTTTAAAACCCACCCCCCACTTATATTTTTATTTTATTATTTTGCAAACCCGGTGGGCTCCACAGTTAACCCTCCGCCGACACGTAACCCCCGCCAGCCGTCCGATGATTGGCCCTCCGGATCCAAGGGTGGGCAGTCATTTTCACTCACAACCCGGCGGATGTTTAGCATCCGGGGGATTGGTGGTTTCACCGCCATACCCCCGCCACGCGTCGCCTTCCCAGGGTGTTCAGAGGCCCCTCCCCCTATACCGCTTATGCCGAAAGGTGGTGTGGGGAAAACCGAATACCACCCTCCGCCCCTTGACGTCAGCACCACGTCATCTGTGACGTCACCGCCCGTGTCCACACGATGTCATCGTGCCATTGCCACCTAATCCGCTCGCATCCGCATCATGTCGCCGTGTCCTGTGCCACCTCATCGTCCACGTCTGAAGTCCATGTCATCTTGCCATACCCAGGACCCGCCGATGATGTCATGCTAACGTCATCGCCAAAAAGCACCAAAAGCGCCAAAACGTCCCAAATTTGCATTAAAAAACGCAAAAAGACCGTTTTATGTCATTTTCATTGGTTATTTTGGGAAGCACTGTGCATGCCATTTACGTCGATTTGCTGCCCAACCTGGAATTTAGCCGTCCGAGCTGCTGCCGCCTACAAATTCGACTCAATTGCTCACCATTGTTCCAACTCAACACCCTCGGCGCCATGAGAACCAGGTATTTTCCCACAGTCAACCTTTTTACCCTTGTTTTCACCATTTGGTCCATTTTTACCTGCATAAAATTATGCAAGCTCCCACACTGAGCCAATTATGCACCTAAGTGTTGTCTAAACTTTCTGGTTAACATCCTCTGCCCACAAAGCTCAGTAAACCCACGTCCATTTGCAAAGTTTACCTGAAAAATTGGTTTTGAGAGCTCGTGCTTCTGACAGAAGTTCACACAGTTGTTCACTAACCACTCTCACCAGACTTCTCTCTGCAAAAGTCCACCTACTCACCCATAAGACGTTTCTATTTACTCTACAGTTGCCCCACAAGCTTGTCAACCAAGGTAAAGCCAGTTGAACTGTGTAATTTCTCCTTTTACACACTTTACAAACAGGAAAAGCCACTGCCAAATAAAAATTCACCTTGCAGTCTGCAATAATTGTACTGAATCCTAGTTCCAAGTATTAGCACAGAAAAGATTTCAATATGGTTGCTCCAGCTGCTTTAAATGTTGCTCCTATCAATGCACCTAACAAGGACCTTGAAGCACTGCCTTTAGTTGACAGTGATTACCTCATTCAGGATCTGGTTGGAGACAGAAACCACTTGCAGACCATTTGCCAGCTGAGAAATAGTTATTTAAACAACAGTGACATGTATGGCATTTGGGAGTCAAATTTGCCCATCTATTTCTTGCCTTCTGTAAATATTTTCCCTGAGATAATTCACCTCTATGCTGAAAATTATGACCCAAGCCTCAGAGCTGTCAAGTCTCCATCTGGGAGCATACTCTTTCATATAACTCCTGATTCCATTAATCAGATGCTGAATTTCAAACAGACCCCACTGTTCATCCCTTTTTCCATCAAATACTTGCTGGATGAAGTCCCCAAACTCTCCAGCACTGAGATTGCTAGAATTGCCAAGACCTTCATGAGAGCAGACCTCCAACCTACAGGGCCACCTCCTTTTCTATATGTCAATTTCAATGAGGTAGGAAAGCTGCTTATAGACATGATATCCTCTATGCTGGGTTTCACAACAAGTGAGCATATTGATGAAACAATGTTGGTCCTTTTGTTTGCATATAGCATTGGAAAGCTCCCTACTATTAAGTACAACTATGCCAAGTTCATTGCCAATAAAATGCATGAACAACTGCTAAAGCTGGACAGGGAGGCAATATTCAAATATTCATCATATATCTATCATTTGTCCATGTACTATCAGTTAGATTGCTTCCAATGCCCCATCAAAATGTTGGATTCACAGGGTGAAAGGAGGTCTGTTATCTTTTGGTCTTCAGTTTTTCATCAAGTTTAGAACTCTCCATATTCTTACTGTGAGTTCATTGACCAATTTGTTTATCCAGTCTCATGTCTCTTGAAAAGAACTCCTCCTCCTAGGTTGTCATATGACATGTAGAAAATATTGCAGTTGTCTAAGAATTATAAAATAGGTGATTGGTATCTATATCAAAATCACACTGTCATTAGGATCTATGGTTGTGAGCTCTGTCCCTACAGGCTCCCAAGATATGTACCCATGAGATTGTTTGCCTTGGAATACTATAGGCAACTCATTAATTTAGATCTTACTCATTTTCATAGTGCCAAGAAGAAAGCTAACCAGAAATTCAAAGACCATCTAGGCCCCTTTATCATGAACAAGAAAGATGGTTGGCAAGATGCTGATCAAATACTGGGGCAACAATTTAAACTAAAAAGGAGTTTCTTGTGGGTCCCTTATGACCGTAATGGCTTTATCAATGCTAGAAGAGTCAAATATAGGCTATTAGCCTATAAGCATTGTCCAATTCCACAAATTGAGCAATATGCCAACAAAGATGAGTGGGTGCCAGGCACATTAATTGAAGAATTCACTCAAGAAGAGATAATGGAGCAAAATGTCAAAGATTTAGGAAAAACTCTTGACTTGGATTCTTTTCACCATGTGACATTCAAACTGCCACACGAAGTTGGAGAAGGCACATCCACTGCTGCAGCTGCACAGACTACCCAATAGGTATCTACAACAACAACAGCTACAGCCAAGGGAAAAGAAGTGATGGATGCACAACAGGAAACAGAGGCAGAACAACCCACCACTTCCAAAGATCAGAGTCAAGGGCAAGTCCCTCCACAGAAAACTGAAACATCACAAATTCCAATCTTGTAAAATCCTCTCAATGAGGAGAGACGTAGAAAACGGGATAGAGAGGAGCCCACACCTCCAAGTGGGTCAGCACAACAACTAGAAGCCAAGAGGCAAAGAATTAACCTCAGACTGAAGAATAAATCAGTGAAGAAATGGTACAGATCCAGAACAGAGAGAGAGTCCAGCCAGAAGACTTCTACCAGCTCATTCCAGCAGGAACAAGGTATGCAACATAGTACAGAGGTGTCTTCTTCTAGGTAGCAGGGTAAGCAGCCAGCTGGTATCAAAGGAACTTTCATGGAAATCAAGGCACAAAATGAACTATTGAGAATACAACTTTATGATCAATTCTTGAAAACAACATCCTCCAAGCAATAAAGATTGATGGCAGCTTATGATATCAAGGAGGACAAGATGATTTTTACTCATTTCAAGCCTAAAGTTCCACACCCCAAATCATCTGTAGACTACATAAAGACAAACATGGAAGTCCTCTCCAAGGACATACATCCCATGGATCAAATTGAACTTCATAAGAAAACAATGGAAATGGTCTATGCCACACTTGCAGACAAGGCCATGCTGGCGCATCAATTAAAAGAATCATTGAAAAATACAAATACTCAATTGGATTTGGAAAGGATGTCCTCCACTGCCAAGGATAACTGAATAAAAACTTTGGAGGAAATAATTGTTGATCTAGGACACAATCCTAAGGATCCAAAGGGTATCAAGGCCCTTATGAAGAAGAAGGAAGATGATATTGCTGCACTCAGAAAGCAAGCAAAGCTGCCTGCAACTATTCACCCTCAAACTGCAGAACTTATACAGGAAAAAGAGGTTGATGACACCATGGATTTGTTGATAAAGATGAATCAAAGAATACTACAGATGGAGGCAGAATTGGAGAAAGCCTTGAAAGATAAAGAAGGGGAGTCAACTTCCCAACCACCTCAAACATCTACAACTCTTGGCCCTGCTCCTCCTACACAAACAGCAACAACCCCTCCTGCCATTCCAGCACCCACAACGGCTACATCAACTACAGATGCTACAGCAGCAACAACAACAACACCAGAATCTAGCATGAGTATGGAGGACCTAATGAAAGCTGTCAAGGAGCTTGAAATTTAGGTGATAGAAGTAAAAGAGGCCAAAGAAAGGTTGGCCAAGCTAGAGGTCAGCTATGACAAGTCCAAAATGACAATGTTCGAGAAGCAAAGGGAGATAAAATCCCTAGAGATCAGAGTGAAAGCCTTAGAAAAAGAACTGTGTCTAGACAAAACTCTGGCTGATATTAAAAAGATTCTGTGGGCCAAAAATGGCCAATCAATCAATGACCAATGGCGATCAATACAGGCCATACACGAGCAAATTGAATTAATAGGCATAGCTCAATTTGAAATTCAGAAGGCCAGAGCAGCATTGGGGATTATGCCTGAGGAGGCCAACAAGATTATCCATTTCCTGAACACTCACATTAAGGAAGGATTGGCAGCACTAGACATCCACAGTTGAACAGAGACTATCCTGACAACAAAGAAGGTGCTGAACTTGAGAAATTTCATACAGACTCTGGAATGGAAATGTCAGGAGATGCAGGCAGAAATAAATGACTTCAGGACAAAAATAACAACATTGCAAAGTAGAGGTTTGCCCAGCCTAGTGACCGGTGCTGGAAAACTATTGTCCTGTGAACAATATACCACCAGAATCAACAATTATGTTGAAAATCAGATTATAGCATCTACAAGCTACATAGAAGAAGCAGGACCTCCCTCTGGGCAATCTCTATATGATAAATTAGAGAATCTATTTTTTATTGAGCATGAGATTAATCATCTGTTTGAAGTGCCTCGAAATTTCTATAGATATACTGAAGCAGATGAAACACTCATAAAGATAAGAAGACATCAGTTACCTCCAGCTGAATGGTGGCAATCAATGTTGGAAGTATTTCCCAGGTGATTTTGGTATATTCTTCCTTTTTGTCAGCTTCAGATTTCAGTTATTGTACAGGTCAGCAAGAAATCAAACACGCAGGCACTATAGAAAGCATCAACATAGTGACTCAGCAAAGCATTAAGACAACATTCCCAGCAAACGCATATTAAAGGCGCAGCTACAACCGACTTTGTTGATCCAAAAAAGTCAAAGCTTGTCTGACAAAAGACAACTAGCATACCAATATTAACTGCTGCAGTTATTTCTTTCATTTACTTCTTTGACAGAGTTGGTGATGTAATTTATTACACAATGACTCATCATCTAGATATTTTATCTCCTATTTTGGTATATATACCCCCCCATAGAACATATTGGGGGTCGGTTTTGGTGAATCTCTCTCTGAAGAGCTACATTGTATATCTCAGACTTTTTTCTAATATAAATTGCTGGTGAAGTTCCTGGTCTCTGTACTGTCTGAAGGTGGAAATGAAGGACTGTGTTATGCTGCAGAATTCCTGTGTCGTTTTAATGAAACAATAAGTTACTCTAAACTATGTTTTGTCTTTCTATGTATGCAAAAATCCACATGTGTTTCATGATCTTAGCAACATGGAAAAAGAATAGCTTAGGACTTGTTTAAATACACCCTCTGCTCAATCTCTGTTTCTAGATATGTTTTCTTCAGAATTAGTCATGAATATGAATTCTTAATTGCTCATGTTTAAACTGGTTCTCTCATTTTGAATATTATGTAGGAATTCTTAACTGCTTCTAAATAATATTCTCACATTCTCCCTCAATCAGCATAGTGGAAGATTCTTGATTGCCTTTCACTCCCTGATTTCATGCTTTCATCTCCCAAATTTGAAGAATTGTTTCATAAATGCCTATCTGGCTTTGCAACAATACCATTCCCTCAAAGACATACTTCAGCAGTACACCATCATAAACTCCATTGCCCAATGGCTCAAATTGTTCTGTAATCTATATACCGGCTCTGCTTGAATTCATCATCCAACCAAACTTAAAACAAGATCAGTGCACCATAACTAGCCTAAAATCAACCCCAAAACAATGCTAAATTATAAAGAGAGAGCCCTCTTTGGTTGCAGGTAGGCTAGGACCTGTAACTAAAAGATTGGTTAGTGGTTACCTCGACCTTATTCCCTATAGGAAGAAGGAAACAACTTGACAGATAACAGAACCAAAGCAACCAGGGGGCAAGAAGAAAAAGAAAGGGAAAAAGAAGAAACATGAGGAGTCATGTCCCGAAAATCCTTCAGCAAACCCTTCTGGAGAAAGGAAACCAAGTCATCCATGCTTTATATGCGATGAGGATCATTGGACGAAAGACTATCCACATAAAACTAAGCTTAGGAAACTCTTAAAGTATTCAAAAACCTCAACGGTATTGTCTAATCTATTTCCAAACCCAGGACCCAATCTAGTTGCTAGTGATAATGCTTCCCTGTCCCAAGTACTTATGTTGTCCATTTCAAAATAGCAAAATGATGCTTTGATATCAACAAGGAATAAAGATCACGGGAATCCATAGCTATCGAACAACAAGGCTACTGATCAACCTAGTAGTTTGACAACAACTTCGACCGAAGTTGTGCCCCCCATCATTCCTAAGCTAACGATAAAGCTACCAAAGGGAGTAGTACACAAATTGACATTTAATCCTCATTCTAGAGCTGCACAGAATTATAATATAATAGAGGTCCTGGCCAAATCGCCGTCTGCTATGTCGACACTTGAGGTACTGCAAAATTGCCCCTCCTAGAAGCAGGATTTATTATCAGCAATAGGTGGGATTGACCCAGCAGATTCCAATCTTGTGACCTTTAATCATAAAGTATATGACCCACAGCTACTAGCTCGACTTGGTTTCCTTGTTCAAGTGAAAGCCCTCAACAAAACTATTCATCGAACAATTATTGATGAGGGGGCATCTACATGTATTATGTCAATGAGTTGCTAGAAAACTTTAGGCTCACCACCCTTGTCGCAATCGTTGATGACATTAAAAGCATTTGATGGATGAACATACACTCCATATGGGATTTTAAGTAACTTGCAAGTCAAACTGGGGGAAAAATAGTAGAAATTGATGTTGAAGTTATCGACGGAAACCTCGATTACAACATCCTACTGGGAAGGCCTTGGATTTATGCTATGGCTGCTGTTGTGTCGACATACTTCAGAAAGATTGCATTTCCCTTCCAAGGAGGAATTACAATCGTCAACCAACAAACATTTCTCCCCAACAGTTCACAAGTTACAGGAAGCATTCTGATGATCCACGAAAGCTCTCAATTGCTTCAAAATATCGGAGTAGGCCTACTAAAAGACCCCACATTAATGGGTACTTTTTCCCTACTGCCTCCAAACAATCTAGCAGAAGTGGCCACAATGAGGACCTTCTATATGGTTTCTTCCATTCAGAAGATTTCTGAACATGATGTTAGCATGGATCATCGCCAGGTTTTGCCTCCAAGCCCAATAGAAATATTGTAGCAATCAATGTTTTCAGCATGGGAGGCAAACCCAAATCAACGCTCATCAAGCGTTTGGATAGGTAGGTCTAAGGAATATGGTACCTCTTCAGATCCTTGGTCACATGTACATTCTACAGATGAACGAATTTTTCAATCAATGATGATTGACGGGGCACCATGGGAAGATTACCACCATCGTTCCCATCTTCCATATTACAAAGAAGACTTTTCCACTGACCTTGATCATCCTTAAATTTTTGATTTCCTACCAAATACTATAAATACGGTGGATTCCGAGCGAAACTTGTCTAATATTGAAGAGTCTATCGCGATCAATATCTTGACCAAACCAAATTTTGTAGAGAATATTCATGTCGACAAATCTTGTTCTTCTTCAGAACTGGAAGTATATTACACTCTCTTTTGCGAGTTCAGAGATGTCTTTGCATGGTCATATGAAGAAATTCTAGGCATTGACTCGAGCATAGTTGAACACGAAATCAAGATGTATCTAGATGTCAAACCAATAGGACAATGGCTTCGGCACGTGCACCCAAAGAAAGCCGCTGCCATCAAGACATAAGTTGAAAAAATTCTCCATGCTGGTTTCATTTACCCGGTTCCTCTAACTGATTGGGTATCAAATATTGTTCCTGCAATGAAAAAGCAAGGAGTGATTAGAGTGTGTGTCTATTATAGGGATGTAAATCAATCTTGTCCAAAAGACAACTACCCTACACCCTTCATTGACCAGATAATTGATGAATGCGCCGGATGTGAAATATTTTCATTTATGGATGGATTTTCTGAGTATAATCAAATAAATATCTGCCCATAGGACCAGTCAAAGACTACATTTATATGTCCGTGGGGCACATTTGCATACCGAAAGCTACCTTTTGGTTTAAATAATGTAGGGGCAACCTTTCCGAGGGCAATGAATTATGCCTTCCATGACATCAAAAACATCGTTCAACCATATCTCGATCATCTTTTGGCTCATTTGCGAAAGTGGACTGATCATCCGCAGCATTTGAGAGCGATATTTCTACGTTGTCAACACTACAAGATACAACTCAATCCACACAAATGTTTGTTTTGTGTCAGTTCTGGTCATTTACTTGGCTTTGCAATCTCAAAGGATGGGACTTGTCTCAATCCGGGTAAGTTTCAAGCAATCATTGATTTGCCTCCACCTTCAAATTTGCTTCAGATTTAGAAACTCCAAGGGAAAGAAAAACTTTTGAGGACGTTCATTCCAAATTATGCCGAACTTGCTAAAGGTTATACGCGTCTGTTGAAAAAAGAAGTACCCTTCAATTGGGATCAGGTTGCGCAAGCTTCCTTTGATGCTCTAAAGGAATCCCTAGTAAAAGCATCATTAATGTATGCCCCTGATTATCAAAAAAACTTTAACATGTACCTGGCTGCAGTGGATACAACCGTCACAATGGTTTTAGTCCAAGAAGACAATGGAATTGAACATCGTATCTATTGTTTAAGTCAAAACTTAAATGATACAGAAAGAAAGTACTCTTATGTTGAAAAGGTAGCTCTCACAGTTGTTCAAGCGATACAGAGATTTTGACCTATGTCCTCTTTAGAAAAACTACCATTTTGTCAAATTGCAACCCCATGACTTATATCTTGTCACGACAGTTACTTCGGGGCAAATATTCAAAATGGATAGCAATTTTGCAAGAGTTTGATCTAGAATTCATAAAATCCAAATCAAAGAAAGCCCTAGTTTTCGTAGAGTTACTATGTGACTTCCCATCGTCGTCCAACAATTCAACATCTAAAGCAACAATCGTGGATGAATCTTTGTTTCTGATATCTTCAAGTGATCCATGGTATGGAGAGATAATCATATATCTCCAGACCCAGACATATAGGTCTAATACCTCCTGCTCAGAGCAATGACGTACTCGATACCAAGCAAAAGACTACATGATCATCGGTGATACACATTACCGTCATGGTATTGATATAGTTCTGTGGAGGTACCTCACCCATGAGGAGGCTGAAAAAGTCCTGAATGATTGTCATTCAGGCGTGTGTGGGGGGCATCAATCTGGTTATGCTATGACACAAAATATTTTATGAGCAGGATAATTTTGGCCAACAATGTTCAAGGATTGCATAATCACAGTTAGAAGTTGCCATGCTTGTCAAATCTTCCATCGCAAAACCAGAATAGCACCCGCACCTCTGCAGCTGGTAGTTGTTGTTGGGCCATTTTCCAAATGGGGCATAGATTTCATGACATGTAACTCCACCTTGGCCGGGGGGCATGGGTATATCATAATCGCAGTTGATTTTTTTATGAAATGGGCCGAGGCGATGCCTACATTAAAAAACAACGGCGAAACCACTGCTCTTTTATTTTTCAATCATGTAGTCTCGAGATTTGGTGTTCCACAAGCTATAGTCACAGATCATGGATCGCATTTTCGCAATCACATGATGATTGAGTTGGCTGCAAAATTAGGTCTGTCCCATGACAGTGCTACTCTGTATTATCCATAAGCTAACGGGCAAGTTGAGCCAATCAAAAAAGTCCTGAAGCACATGCTCCAAAGGTTGATTGGAGTCCATAAATGGAGTTGGCACCTAATCCTGTACTCAACCTTGTTGGCATACTGAACATTGGTGAGAAATACGACTGGGTTTACACCCTTTCCGCTAGTGTATGGCCTGGAAGCAATCTTACTATTTCAGTGTGAAATCTCATCCCTTAAACTTGCAGTCAATCTTCTCCCTGAAACATCGGAAGAGGAGGCTCGTTTCTTGGAATTAATCCAACTGGATGAAACCTATCGTAATTCTGCCTTGGCTAATGAAGCCCATAAGAAACAATTCAAGGTGTAGTTTGACAAGAAAGTCAAACCCCATGTCTTCTCAGAAGGTGACCTGGTCTTACTTTACGACCAGGAATCAGATAAATTGGGAGCAGGTAAGTTCCAATCTTTATGGATGGGCCCCTATATTGTTAAGCACGTATTAGCAAAAGGAGCCTACGCGTTAGTGGATTATGATGAGATTCCACTGTCACAACCCCGAAATGGGTTGTACCTTAAGTGTTACTATTCTTGACTTAGTGTAGTAACCTCTTCATATGCTTTTGTTACATTTTTGTTTTCGCTAAGAGTACTCATTTTGGTTAGGTAATCCACTTTTGCATTTGTTACAAATGTCAAACCTATTGGAATCATTTGTTGGATATGCCGACAGAGCGAGTCGTAGTTCACGGAACCTATCTTCTACGGCCTGGGCCATCTTTGATCCAAGCGGCGAGTTAGTGAGTTTCAGAGGGGTATGTATTGGCTGATCAATGAACAACATTGCTGAATACAACACGTTGATAGAGCTCCTCTCTGATGCCATCGTGCATGGCATACGTTGACTTGTCGTTAGGCTAGACTGACAAGTTGTCATTCTACATCTCATCGACATCTATTCCGTGCAGAATCCAACTATCTATCGCATGCTCCTAAGGGTCAAGATTTTGGAAAGACAGTTCGATTCTATACAATATGAACCTATTTATAGAAACTTAAACACATTAATAGATTCATTGGCAAATTATGTGTTAGATAGACATTTGCGACATTTATAAAAGAAAATAATTTCATCAATATTTGC
The DNA here is from genome assembly GCA_000404065.3 of Pinus taeda. Classification (NCBI taxonomy): domain Eukaryota; kingdom Viridiplantae; phylum Streptophyta; class Pinopsida; order Pinales; family Pinaceae; genus Pinus; species Pinus taeda. The sequence continues at coordinate 32,142 of APFE030395964.1, read as the reverse complement.
ATCAAGATCATATAACTTAACCAAAATAAATCTCTGAAAATCAAAAATATATATAGCTGTTTATGGTTTACACATAGTGTTCTGTGTCCAAGACAAAATCGGTCAAATGACCCAAAGACTCAAAATGCTAGGGGGCACCCTAGTTTAATGGTGCTGGTGATAACAAGTCACGGCCTGTGCAATCATGCGTAAAAGCCTAGTCCATCGACTCGGCATGCCAGTAGTATGTCGCTATAATCTCAGAGGCAGCTTGTCAGTCCTCACATCCGAGATACCAAGGTTGAGACCCTCCATCTAATCCTGCAATGCTGCAAGAGTCTCAGCCACATCCAGGGTGCGAAGTACAACCCTCCCTACAACCTCTCCTGCTCGAATGACAATTAGTGCTCTCAAGCGCATTGCAGGTCGCACCGGTCTGATATCTACATGAGCACATGAGTTTTGATTAGTATTGGTAAAATAAAACATAGGAATAGTATAAAAGCAATAAACATGGATATGGTTAGAGATTTTACCTATAACACTCCACTACTCACCAGCCGGCAACGCCAAATCTGGGTCACCCCAAAAATCCATACTAGCATACAGACACTCAGCATAAAACATCTCCTGACGGTTGAACCACTCGAAGAAGGCATCGCAGAAAGAAACCTAGAGATGACTAGCATGTTGGGCCATAAGGTCAACCCATCTCTGCATCTGTGGCTCAATTGGTGGTGGCAAAAAAAGTGAAATGCATTGTGGCTGCATCAGTGGGATCTTCTCCAAGGCAAAAGCGGTCAAAATAGAACCATAGCCGAAGTTCTTGGATCGTCCATTTTTCACCTTGGTAAGCTATTCTTTTATCACTAGAAGTACTGCATCACGCCAGTTGAACACCTTTGGTTCGATGAATTCCAAGGCATACTGCATATAGGACCTATTGGTTAAGTGAAGAGCTGTGCTACTAGCCAATCTAGCAAAGGTGAATAGAATAGTGCTCAAGGATTGGTCAATTACATCTCGAATATTGATCTTTTTGTCCCTGCTTGGCTGAGATCCTTCTCTACAGTATCGGCAAATGAAACCCCTCACGAATTCGCTCCCATGGGCGGAACCTGATAGCGAGAGAGGGGCACCACGCCTCGATAAACCGGTCAAAAAGTAAATGTCCACAATGGTCAAGGGGATGGATTTGCCTCTGATCTGGAACAATTGGTTGGTAAGATCCCATGCATCAAGGAAATATTGCAACAGGTTGATTTGTTTCCTCATGCTAGATATGCAGAAGAACTTGAGCAAACCACAGTTCCGCAGTGCAGTTATCGTACCCGGATCAAGTAAAGCAACCATGTCCTCTTCTTCATGCTTTCTTTCTCGCCATGTAACAACCATTTTGCTCTGATGAATCTCTGAAAAACAAATAAGACAAGAGTTAAGATCCTAATTTGGTAAAAACCAGGCAAAATTTCCATGAAAAAACAGTGCACAAGTTTCCCTCCTTGCGCCCATCGCACCCCAGTTGTGTACTGGGTGAGATGCATACTGACTGGCCAATGGCCAGCCTAGTATGCATCACACCTTTTGATGTACACAGGGTGTGATGGGGGCAGAACAAATTGTTCAAACCCCAGAGGCTCAGGAAAGCAAGGAAACATGCTCAGAATTCAAAAAGGAAATAATGCAACTGGAGAGCTTAGGTTTAGCTCCTACCTAGTCCAGACGGTGCCGAAAATCGTCCACAGAATCTCCCGGAATCACCTAGTGAAAATCGAGGGGGAAAACACCTCCAAAGCTCCAACAATCCCAAATTTAAATGAAATGGTAAAATGAGGGGTGAAAACTACTTTCAAATGACTTTTCACATAATTCTAGTAGGGTATTAGTGTTTTAACTCATTTTTCAAACATGTATTCTCATTTCTAATTAGTTTGACGGAGTAATTAAATAGGTAGTATGATCGTCAAAATAACATAGTGTTAATGGTGAATCGAATATCGATGACCATTATCATGAGAAGTTTTACACAAAGTTCAAGCTCGTTAAAAATTAAACCTAAGCAATGAGCAAAAGTTCCACCAGAGTTTAAGCTCACTAAAAAAAAAATTGAACTAACCTCTCGTAAATAACCATTGCAAATGCATCATCATCAGCTTTTGAGGCTTGGTCGTGTTCTTACCATCACCTCCACTCTATTTTAGCTGATCATACACCTCCATTTGATTGTTTACCCTTTTGAGGAATAACTGCGATGAGTGATTCTGTTAGCCATCCTTGTAACACTACCGTGATTGGAAAATTCCAAACCTTACCTGGAACTAGCTGCTACCCAAAAATATCACTCGTTCCTCAAAAACGAGTCTCCTTTAAGCTCTTTTCATCTGACTCAAAAAAATATGAAAATATTGTCGAGAAATTGACCTCTCCAGCTCGTTAAAGATATCTAAATGCTATCCCTCCTCTAGATTATAATCTTGGACCTGAGGGATTATTACACAAAAGATCGAGCCCTGTCTTGTTCGCTCGTTAAAACTATCAAAAATTCATCCCTTTTGTATTATTTTATACTTTTTCAGACTTAAGGGATTATATGACGAAAAAGGATTACTGGAGTTTCCTTTCCATCCCTTTTTAGACTCTCTAAAATTGAAAAAGGACCGAGTTGTCTTTATCGTTAAACTCGTTAAAACCAATAGCGATAAACTTGTCCATGCAGACAAGAACGAGTTTCACTATCACTAGGCTCATTAAAACATAGCGACGGTTTTTCCCGAAGGGTAAATTAGAGAACAAGCATATGTTATCCTCCTCAATCTTGACAAAAAATAAAGAGGTACTGGTCAGCAAAGACTGGGGAAAAATTGGGAAGAAAAATTGAAGAAACTTTATTGGTAGCTAGTTGCTCTTGAACATGACACTTTCACTCCATCACCATGATTGAGTTGGGTTGGGTTATTCCATTCACCAGTCATATCACCATTGGTCCACCGTACCATCCATTTTTAGGGTTAATGTTGCCAATCAATTTCAGTGTCACCAATATGTTCAAGAGAAGTTGCTCAGAGGATTCACCAACCCAGCTTGTGTCTCATCCACTGCAATACCTTCACCCTTCATTATTTCATGACCACCACCCTAAACCCTGTATCATCAGATCATTTTCACCTCCAAAAAATCATTTGCTCTGTTCCGTGTCATATATGTGGGATTCGTTAAGGCCTTCCTACGACGGGTCACTTCTTGTCGATGACAGCACATTATCCAAGAAGTCGACCCAGGAACAACCCTTTCAGTACTTTGAAGCTTGCGTGCCTCAATGGCAAGTTTCTCACTTCCAGTGACAGGTTTACATCAATGGCCTTTGACCAAAAGATTTTGCGTGGTGTTCGACGCCAAGTCCCATTTTCACACCACATGAATTGTACTGTCGTACCTTGAGGGTCATCATGATTATCGGTGATTCCTCTCGCACCTGTTAACAACTTACATCATTGGCTGGTAATCAGGCGATGTCTTTCCATGTTCGACTCCAGAACATTTTTTCACACGGATCAACTTGTAGTTCGGGCAAAGATTGAACGAGTTTGAAGACCCTGGATCTAGTTTCATCCATTTGGGTTGCGATATATTTAGGAAAATAAAGACATCAAATATACATCATTGCTGCACAGATGATCATCCAAATCAAAGGATGATGACTCTATCAGAATCATTAGTCTGCCATATAGACGGTTGTCTATCCTATGTACATGAAAATGAATTTATAAAGCTGAGCATGGGAAATCCCGCCTAAGCTAGATCATGAAAATATTATGAAGATAATGTATTGTATTGTATCTTATTACAGGTCGCCTTTCAGTTCGAAAAACCTTGGATCCTCATGATAAAGCATTTCACCCGACATCAAAAGATTTATGACCTCATGCTTTAGGGGCAACTGTTATAGACATATTCGGGCACTGCAACTCCAATCATATATGTCCATAAACCAAGGGCTTCTGAGTCCCTAAAAGTGTTGTTTCACACCCTAAAGGAACAAGGTCAATTGATTACATCATCTCCTAGAAGTTCTCCAAAGAAAACTGCTCAGAACTGGCCAAAATTGGACCATACAGACTACTCAGTGCTAAGGGTGTGATGCATCTCACCTGCCACATGCAAAAAGTGTGATGCATACTGAAAATCCCTTCTGTAAGGTGCGATGGGTGAGAGTAGACAAGTGGCAGAGACAATTTGCAAGGTGGATGATCATGGAATCTTCTAGAAACTTCTCCTGTGACACTTGCCTCTCTGAATTTGCCCAGGAATGAGTAAGAGATCATGAATCTCCAAGTGGAACCAAGAACTATAGAGAAGAGGACACTAATCAAAATCCTAGAAGCTGACTCACCCCCTACAAAAATCTAATATAAGGATCCTCATCCTAAGAGATACGGACCGCTGGAATTTGTATCTTGTAAGGAAGTGTTGTTGGTTTCCTGGTGGAACATCTTAGTGTTGGGTGATCTGAGATTTCATGAGGTGAAGAAGGGCTTTCATGCTGGAGATGACACTGGGTCAGATCAATGGGTTGTAATCCTCTCTTCTACTCTTTCTATCAATAAAGTTATTCAAGTTTTCCTCCACATTCTTGTATGTTTGATGATATATGCATTTGTGTGGTCAATATATATCTGGTACTATATTGTTTATGATTTTAGATCCCAATACTTTGAAGGTATTATGCTGCTTTGACTTTACAGGTACTCTTTGAAGCGGGGTAAGCAAGGAAGGAGAGGCAAAGATCTGTCAAAGGGGAGAAGGAACAAGCAAGGATCCAAGCGAAGATGTTGGTATTCTTTGCTCATCTCCTATCTACTTATCATAAAGGAAAATGAAAGTAACTTTAGTTAGTTTATTTCTAAGATAGCTACCCATCTTAGTGGGACTAGTAGCTTTGCATGGACACTAGATTTCCCGATAACACTTGTTATCAGGAAATCTAGTCTCCACTTGGAGCTGTTAGTCCCACTAAGACTAGTAGCTATCTTAGAAACAAGCAAACTAAAACCACTTTCGCTTTCCTTTATGAGAAGTAGATAATAGGGGAACAAAGGACACCAACCTCAATCATGCGCTTGGTTCCTTACTTGGTTCCTCTCCCTTTTGGTAAATCTTCGCCGCTCCTTCTTCATCTACCTAGCTTCAAAGAGCACCTGTGGAATCAAAGCAGCATAATACTATTGAAGAACATAGATCTACAATCATAAGCAATACAGGACCAGATATGTATTGACCACACAAATGCATATATCATCAACCATACAAGAATGTGGAGGAAAACTTGAATAGCTTTATTAATATCAAGAATAGAAAAGAGGATTACAACCAATTGTTCTGACCTAGAGTCATCCTCTCAGCATGAAAGCCCTTCTTCACCTCATGAAAAGCTTCTATCACCCAACACTATGATGTTGCACCAGGAAACCAACAACACTTCCTTACAAGATACAAGGTTCCAGCCTCTGGATCTATGTGATGAGGGATCCATATATAGATTATTGCAAGGGGGTGAGTCAGCTTCTGGGATTTTGATTAGTTTCCTCTCTCTGATAGTTCTTCATTCCACTTGGAGATTGATGATCTCTTACTCATCCCTAGGCAAATTCAGAGAGGCAAGTGTCATAGGAAAAGTTTGTAGAAGATTCCATGATCATCCACCTTGCAAACTGTCTCTGCCATTTGTCCACTCTCGCCCATCGCACCCTACAGAAGGGCTTTCCAGTATGCATCGCACCCTTTACACTAAGCAGGTGAGATGCATCACACCCTCTGCGTTGGGCATTTTGTATGGTCCAGTTTTGACCAGTTCTGAGTAGTTTTCTGTGGAGAACATCTGGGAGATGATGTAATCAGCTGACCTTGTTCCTTTAGGGCATGAAACAACACTTTTAGGGACTTAGGATCCCTCGGTTTATGGACATGTATGATTGGGGTTGCAGTGCCCAAAATTTCTATAACAGTTGCCCCCTAAAGCATGAGGTCGTTAATCTTTTGATGTCGGGTGAAATGCTTTATCATGAGGATCCAAATTTTTTTTGAGTTGGAAGGCGACCTGTAATAAGATGCAATACAATACATTATCTTCATAATATTTTTCATGATCTAGCTGAGGCGGGAATTCCCATGCTCAGCTTTATAAATTCATTTTCATGTACATAAGACAGACAACCATCTGTGTAGCAGACTGATGATTCGGACGAATTCATCATCCATTGATTCAGATGATCATATGTTTGGAAATGATGTACATTTGATGTCTTTACATTCTTGAATATATCACAGCTCGGATGGATGAAACTATATCTAGGGTTTTCAAACTCATTCAATCTTCTCTCGGAGTACAAGTCGATCCATGTGAAAGATGTTCTGGAGTCGAACATGGAAAGACATTGCCTGATTACCAGCTAATGATGTAAGCTGTTAACAGGCACGAGAGGATTCACTGATAATGATGATGACCCTCAAGGTACTATAGTAAAATTCACATGGTGTGAAAAAGGGACTTGGCGTCGAACACCACGTAAAATCTTTTGGTCGAAGGCCATTGATGTAAACCTATCGCCGGAAGTGAGAAACTTGCCATTGAGGCATGCAAGCTTCAAAGTAATGAAAGGGCTATTCCTAAGTCAATTTATTGGATAATGAGCTGATGTTTACAAGAAGAGACCCATCATAGGAGGGCCTTAATGAATCCCATGTCTATGACACTGAATAGAGAAAATTATTTTGGAGGTGAAAACGATCTGATGATATAGGGTTCAGGGTGGTGGTCATGAAAGATTGGAGCATGAATGTATTGCAGCAGATGAGACACAGGTGAATTCTCTGAGCGAATTCTCTTGAACATACTGGTGAAACTGAAATGGATTGGTAGCGTTAACTCCAAGTATGGATGGTGTGATGGACCAATGGTGATATGACCGGTGAACGGAATAACCCAACCCGACTTGGACGTGGAGTGAAAGTGTCATGTTCAACAGTGACTTGCTACCAATAAAGTTTCTTGAAATTTTCTTCCCAATTTTCCCCAATCATTGCTGACCAGTACCTCTTTATTTTTATCAAGCTTGAGGAGGATAAAATATGATATTTCTATAATTCTCCCTTCGGGCAAACTCGTTGCTATGTTTTAACGAGCCTAGTGACAGTGAAACTCTTTCTTGTCCATTTGGACAAGTTTGTCGCTATTGATTTTAACGAGTTTAACGACTACGATAACTCGATCCTTTTTCAATTTTAGAGAGTCTGAAAAGGGACGGAAAGGAAACTCCGATAATCCTTTTTCGTCATATAATCCCTTAAGTCCGAAAAAGTATAAAATAATACGAAAGGGATGAATTTTTTATAGTTTTAACGAGCCAAGCAAGACAAGTGCTTGATCTTTTTGTGTAATAATCCCTCAGGTCCAAAAATATTAAAATCTAGAGGAGGGATAGCACTTCCGGTAGCTTTAAGGAGTTGGAGAGGCCAATCGCTCGGCAATATTTTCATATTTTATGAGTCAGGTGATAAGAGCTTAAAGGAGACTCGTTTTTTGAGGAACGAGTGATAATTTCGGGTAGCAGCTGATTCTAGGTAAGGTTTGGAATTTTCCAATCACGGTGGTGTCACAAGGATGGCTAACAAGATCACTCATTGCAGATGTTCCTCAAAAGGAATAAACAATCAAATGGAGGTGTATGATCGTCTAAAACAGAGTGGAGGTGATGATGAGAACAGGACCAAGGCTCAAAAGCTGATGATAATGCATTCAAAATGGTTATTTACCAGAAATTGGTTCATTTCTTAATGAGCTTAAACTCTGGGGGAAACATTTTCTGATTCCTTAGGTTTAATTTTTAACGAGCTTGAACTTCATATAAAAAACTTCTTGTGCCAGTCATATAATAAGGACATCTCATCGATAGATTCCATTTTTTATGGAGCTTGCACCTTTCGAAGCTCTGCTCCATTGCCTCTCGTATGCAAGCTAGGAATGACCAACTATGCTCCTCTACTTAACTACCAAGATCACTACCAAGGTTAGGTAGGAAAATGTTTCCTTTACTTTGTCAGGGCCATTTGGCCCCTACAAGGATGAACGGTCGACCTGACCACTCACCCAAATTAAGCAATTGAAGTCAGTGGAACTATAGAGCTAGCGTTATGCTTGTCACTTTTCACTTGCACACAGAAAGGTTTGCATGCCCCCAGGTATAGTGAAGTAGATTTTCTAGGTTACCATATAGAAGTTCTTGCATTTGCAAGATAGTTTCCATCCGCACTGCAGACAGAAGCACGTCCTCGGCTTAGTCCATTTGGACAAAGGTTCCACCATCCAACCTTGACGAGGGAATCTTATTCCAGTATAGTTTCATTTTCCTAGATGGACGGGTGTCAGACCAGTCATATATCCTTCGCGGAAAACTACCCTATAACTAGAGTTTCCCGTCCGAAGCAGACCAGGGTGCATGCCCCTTGGGTTTCAGTCATGACCTCCTGAATTACTCATGTTCTTCAGGTGGTCGGACTAGAGATTGATGAGACATTTCTTGCATGAAAAGACCATTTAGGGATGGCATTTGACTATTAGCTATCTGTGAGCTGGGGAAAGAAAGCTGGTCTACGAGCTAGACCACTCGACCTTCGTGCGGAAAACACATTACTCTAAAGAGTGAGGAGACAATGGCTCCCATGCTATAAATATAGCCGTGCCCAAGGAGTAGATTATAATCTAGAGGCACTTGGACTACAATTACGTCCATATAAGCGGTCTTCCTTCTCAAAGTTATAGGCACATTGGGAAGGATCCCTAATGGTCGACTAGTTCCTTTGTTGAAGCTTGTCAGATTTCTCATCTCAGGTAGAAGCGATGGCAAACCAAGCACTTTCCAAGCAGTCGAGGAAAGGATACTCACAGAAGCCCCTTCATCTATGATAGTGTCGGCCATGACCATTTTGTATGCTTGTACAATGATTCGGAATGGAACATTAGACAGTAGATGGGGTCTGCCTAGTAGATTCCAATTGAAGGAAATGACTAGGTTGCTTGGAGGTGGGACTGAATAGATGGCCGGATACGACTCAAACAAACTTCCTTCCTGTGGTAAAGGAACAATTAGATTTCCCCTTTGTTCATCGAAGTCTTTGTTTACGAAAAGAATTTGAAGAGTGTCATTCTCATTCTCTTCGATGACTATATCATCTGAAGATGGACCTTCCGAAGGCAAGACCGGGTCAACCGCCGCCTTGACCTTTTGACTTTCATCTGGTATGAATTCAGAGGGTTTATATTCAATGATAGATGCTTTGACCAACCAAAATGGCGTGTCAGTCGGATTTTCAACTAGCGATGAACTCGGCAATAGTTTCTTATACCCAGGAGGAAGCCGTAGCAGTGAAGCTGGACGGTTATCCAAAACTCTTTTAGCTTCATCTAGGAAGGGACAATGGTGGATGACGTGATCGCCTTCACACATTTTACAAGGAAATTTACATTTCCTCTTCTATCCAGATACTTCGCTTTCACTAGTTGATGGTGTAATTTCAAAATGATCAGAGGTTGATGACACCGGATTGTGCAAATGAGGGGACCAGTCCCTTAAGATCTGAGGGATACAAGGAAAATCTCAATGATAGTGGTCTCCTTTGCAAATGACACATGGAGATTTAGGCTTGGATGGTGCAGTGTGTGGATTTTTGCTAGACGATGCACGGTTGCCCCTTTTTTCCTTTGGCTCCTTCTTCTTCTTTTCCCTCTTCTCCTTCCCTTTCTTCTCCTTCTTAGTTACTTGATTTTAATCTTTACCAGCTTCATCAAGCGAAGAGGAAGGAGGAGAGGGAGAAACGGACGAAGTAGAAGGTTGGGGGGTAACTCTAGTATCATCTAGTTGCTGACTTGATTGTTCAGGAATCACGATATTCTGAATGATGGAGGTCGAGAAGAGCCATATGGGGAAGCCAATCGTCAATCTTGGAAGTGACGATGTGGCCATACGGGGTGCGCCAACATCTCCCCAAGAGGAGAAAGGACTAGGATTTCCTCCAAGGGGAAATCCTTGGTTGGTGGACTCCATTTTTCTAAACCTAAGACCAATGAGGGAACAGTGATGTTATTCCAATTAAAATAAATTTTAGACACTTTGACACAACTTGTTTCTTCAATTTTTAAGAGTCAAGAAAAAACAAAAGATGACTCTAGTCGCCTTCGATTTTTAATGAGCCTGAAGTGACAAGTGCTTAGATGGACCTTTTCCTTTAAGGAGTCTCAAAAGGAGCGAAAGAGACTACTCTGGAAATCTAGACAGAGGGATTACCTAACCAATCACAAAACTGCAGAATACTTTTTACGGTACGACATTCAATCTTCCCGAATGCTGTGTTCAGTGCATTGTGATCAATAGGGCGGTAGACACAAATTCCTAAGGATAAAGGATATAGCCTATTGTGGTCTCCCAATATATACTCGATGGTACGTGGGAGCACAATTCTGTACTGGCACTTATCGTCTCAAAGAGGAGGAATCACCCAACCAGCAATGAAAGTGATAGTTACCAGGCTTTATGACGCCAGAATACATCTCTAGCCTAGACTTCTAAATGTTGTGCGTTTGGTTCCAAAGCATTTTTAGGTTCATTAAATTGATTTTACAGTTGATCTTGCTTAAGAAAATTGCCTTTCAGGTTCACCATGTGATGTAGATATATAATTCCTAAAATGCAATCTAAGATGATAAACAATCGTTTAATCTTATTTTTGTAATGAAAATCCTAGCTACTAAGGAAAGAGAAATGAGATTCTTTCAACATAGAGCACAGAGCACACACTAGATGCAACGTCTTAAATCAATCCAACAAGCAGTCTAAATGCAAATGCACATGCATGTATTTTTTTTCGCTTTCTTAATGTGTGAATGACAAAAAGAATGCTGAGTACAAATGTGAATTATCTTTTCAAAGCGACAGTACTAACAATTTTTTCTTCAAAATATGAAAGGAAGATAATGACGACATTTTGCGATTTCGAAATGAAAATTGTTTTCGACACTTGAAAAACTACTAATTCAAATCAAATACAAGAGTAAAAATATAATCGACCATCAAGAACAATAGGATTCTCTTCTTGACTAAAAAAAACACTTGCGACACTTTCAAATCAAGAAACGATAGTTCGATTACGCTACTTCTTTGTAAAAGAGAACTGAAAATGGTGCACAATACATAAAAACATTCACAGTTCTTTGCACAATGGAGGTGGAATGATGGAAAGGAAGGGGGTTTCAACAGTGGTATACTGATCGCAGATAGCAAAAATCCTGAATACAGTTGAAGAGAGTGAAGAACAACCAAAGTTTGAAGGCAAAATTAACTGTGTCTGACCATCACACTTGTTACACAGGGAATCCAGTATGCATCCCACCTACTGCACATGGGAGGTGCGATGCATATAGACTTCCTTGAAGAGACGGTGCGATGGTACCAGTGCAAGACTTTTACTTGGTCTTTGGTCACAATTTGCAGCTTAGTTCAGGGATTTAGGCTGAGCAAGTGATGTTCAGTAAATATAAATCACAAGGGTTGATCTAATGAGGTTACTAGAGCCACCACTAGGGCAATTAGAATGTTTGCAAATTTATTGTTCAGTTTATAAAAAAAACCCGGAGATAGACTGAAGGAACATTGATCTACTTTGCACTTGCATAGAAAAGGCAATTCGAAGGCTAGCTGGATTGACTTTAGGCTCCGTCTATAAGTTTATAAAAACAAACAAATATAGACAAGCAAACAATCTATTCGCTCCCCAGCGGAGTCGCCATTTTTTTATTAGGAAAACTAGTGTCCACTCGGAGTTGTTAGTCCCACTAAGACTGGTAGCTATCTTAGAAACAAACAAACTGAAACCACTTTCACTTTCCTTTATGAGAAGTAGATAAGAGGGGAATAAAGAACACCAACCTCAATCTTGCGCTTGGTTCCTTACTTGGTTCCTCTCCCTTCTGATAGATCTTTGCTGCTCCTTCTTCATCTACCCAGCTTCAAAGAGCACCTGCGGAATCAAAGCAACATAATACTATCGAAGAAAAGAGATCTACAATCATAAGCAATACAGGACCAAATATGTATTGACCACACAAATGCATATATCATCAAACATACAATAGTGGAGGAAAACTTGAATAGCTTTATTAATATCAAGAATAGCAAAGAGGATTACAACCAATTGTTTTGACCCAGCATCATCCTCTCAGCATCAAAGCCCTTCTTCACCTTATGAAAAGCTTAGATCGCCCAACACTATGATGTTGCACTAGGAAACCAACAACACTTCCTTACAAGATACAAGATTCCAGCCTCTGGATCTCTATGATGAGGGATCCATATATAGATGATTGCAGGGGGGTGAATTAGCTTCTGGGATTTTGATTAGTATCCTCTCTCTAATAGTTCTTCATTCCACTTGGAGATTGATGATCTCTTACTCATCCTTAGGCGAATTCAGAGAGGCAAGTGTCACAGGAGAAGTTCTTGGAAGATTCCATGATCATCCACCTTGCAAACTATCTCTTCCATTTGTCCACTCTCACCCATCGCACCCTACAGAAGGGCTTTCCAGTATGCATCACACCCTTTACACTGAGTAGGTGAGACGCATTGCATCCTCTGCACTGGATATTCTGTATGGTCCAGTTTTGACCAGTTATGAGCAGTTTTCTGTGGAGAACTTCTGGGAGATGATGTAATCAACTGACCTTATTCCTTTAGGGCATGAAGCAACACTTTTAGGAACTTAGGAGCCCTCGGTTTGTGGACATGTATGATTGGGGTTCCAGTGCCCAAAAATGTCTATAACAACACCGCCTCCTCCTGGTGCCTCATCGGTCAAATAGTACCCACATCTACATGCATGAGAATGATTTTAGTTTAGCCTTGGAACATCAAAACACAAAAACATGTAGAAACTTAAAAATCAAAAAACATTTTGGTCAAAAACAATTTACCTATAGCACCCCATTGAGCACCCACTGTTAGACTCAACTCTGGATCTCCATGAAAGTCCATCCCTAAGTATGGATGCTCCTCAATGATAATGTGTTTTTGATCAAGCCAACTAAATAATGTAATGAAAAATGTAATCGATAACTAACCAACATGTCTAGACATCAATTCAACCCACCGCTGCATCCATGGATCTCAAGGACTAGCTACACCTAGTGTTACATGTTGGGATTGCATCAATGGAATTATTTCTAAGGTAAAAGAAATTAAGAGTGATCCATAGGTAAAGTTTTTGGTCTTACTGCTCTTTACCTTTGTCAGCTTCTCTTTCAGTGAAGAAAGTACTGCCTCACACCAGTTGAATGAGGTTGGCTCAAGACACTCAAGAGCATATTGCACATATGGTATGTTCAGCATATGAAGTGTCACATTGCCTGCCAACTTTGAAAAAGTGAAAATTATTGTTCTCAAGGAAAATCACAGATATCTTTGATGAATATCTTTCTGTCCTTGCTAGGCTATGTACCTGGCCAACAAAATTGTCAAACGTAGTCCCTCATTGCTTCCCCTCCATGGGTAGAACCTAAAAGAGATATGGGGGCACCACATCTTGACAACTCTATAAGAAAGTAAACATAATCGATCACAATAGGGACAAATTTGTCTTTTATGTCGAAAGCTTGATCTATTGGATCCCATGCATGTACTAGGAACTGCAATAGTTCTGATTTTTGCCTCATTCCAGACGACCTGAAGTATTTGAGCAACCCACAGTTTCTTAGGGCCTCAACTGTACCCAGATCATTTAGGGAAACCATATATTTTTCTTCATCCTCTCTTTCTCACCAAGTAATAAACATTCTTATTTGATGAAAACCTAAAATCAAACCATAAACTTACTTAGGATCCTTTTCATGCAAAAAACTAGAGAAATTTTGGGTCAATTTGGTGAAACAAGTTTGTGAAACTTGCCCAGCGTAGCCTAGCCAAGGAGACACTTCGCTCCAACACATAATCCCTTCTATCTGGGTCCTCCCCAACATAGTTTCTAACATGCAAGGCTTCGCTGGTCCCAGGGGGGAAAAATTCAAACCCTAGGGGCCCTAAAAATCATAAAAACATGCACCAAACAGTAAAAGAATGACATGAAAATAAAGAGGAGGGGTAGATCTCCTACTTGGTATGGACGACACAAGAAATGATCTACAGAATATCTCGCAATCAACTGATGAAGATCGAGGTAAAAAGAGGGTTAGAGCACAAACTGAATGTTAAATATCAAATGGTGAAAATAACATAGTAAATTCTTGTTTTTATTTTTATTTCATGAACATTAAATGAATAGACTTTAATATTTACCTATTTTTACCAATGAAACAGGTATGTTTAATCCATTTGGTGTTGCTTTGAACAGATTTAAGATGACTTACATAATTTGACGAGCATGATAATGAATTGTACTTTGACCACAAAGCATACTTTTATCTCTTTTTTGAGCTCTATTAAACATCGAAAAAGAAACCCCCTTGGAGTCCTCTTTAAGCTCTTTTTGGACTCTCAAAATATGAAAATCTACCAAGAGATTTTCCTTTTCAAGTCGTGAACGAATTGGAAACGACGTCTACCCAGCATAAGTTTAACCCTTTTTCGAGCTGAGATAGATTATTTATGAAAAAGGAATATGCTGACCAAACATGGTCAATATGTTCTCTCTTGTATTGTTTTACGCTTTTTCGGACTTGAGAGACAAATCTACGAAAAAGAACTTGTGTATTTTTCCTTTTGTCCATTTTCAAATTCTCTAAACATGAAAATGACCGAATTATCATTGTCGTTAGACTCGTTAAAACATCAAATAGCGAAAAACTTGTCCATCATGACAAGACTGAGTTTCACCTTCACTAGACTCGTTAAAACATCACATAGCGATGGATTCACCCGAAGGGTGGAATTATAAAAGAAACATATGTTATCCTCCTCAAGCTTGATAAAAAATAAAGAGGTACTAGTCAGCAATGACTGGGGAAAATGGAAAAAGGGGTAAACCACTTTACGGCAGTAGGTTGCTCTTGAACATGACACTTTCACTTCATCATTGTGACTATTTGGGTTGGGTTATCCACTTCATGGTCATGATATCGTGGTATATCATACCATCCATTACTCTTTTTTTGGGTCAATGTTGCCAATCCATTCAATGTCGCTGACATGTTCAAGAGAAGTCACTCAGTTAAATTTCATCCTTTGCAATACTCATAAACCTTCATTTTCATTATTGCCATTCCTGAACCTTGTCTTGTTAGTTACATTCCATCTCCAAAATCATTACACTTGTTTCATGTCATTGATGTGGGATACATCAAGGCCCTATTTTGATGGGTCGCTTCTTGTCAACATCAACACTTTATCCAAGAAGTTGACTTAGAAATGCCTTTCCAGTACCTTGAAGCTTGCATACATCAATGGAAGGTTTCTCACTTCTAGCAATAGGTTGACATCATTGCCCTTTGACCGAAAGAATTTGTATGGTGTTCGACAACAAAACATCCATTCACACCATGCAGAAAATACTGTAGTACCTTGAGGATCATTATCATTATCGGTGATTTTTCTTGTGTCTATTAACAAATTACATCATTGGATGGTAATAACACAGTTTCTTTCCATGTTCAACTTCAGATCACATATTCACATGGTTAGACTCGTACTTGAGTGAACGATTAAATGAGATAAAAGACCCTGTATCTAGTTTCATCCATCTTGGCTACAATTTTAGGAAATGTACCAAATCATCTATACAATGGCTTTACGTTGATAGTCATCCTATCATGCGTCTATACCTATAGACCACTATCTACGTACTTGTAATGAAAGTTTATATGTGGAGCATGGGTATGCCTTACCTCAACGATTCATGAGAAAAAATCAAAATATCATGACATTATGTATTGTAATCGATGCAGGTCACCAACCACTTTGGAACCTCCTCATCACATCGTAAGGCATATCACTCAACATTATTATTTTTGACTTCATGCTTTAGGGGTCAGCAATTAAAGATCCATTTTAGTACAACACTCCCATCATTCAGATCAGTATCATTAGGGCTCATCAAACCCTAATTCAGTTAGTCCATGCCGTATATAAGTCACCATTTTGAATGCCTCCTTCCCTGAGAGTTTCTTGGAATGAAGCCCTCCATAATTGCCTCCTTGAGGGACTAGTGGACAGGGGTAAGTGCACTTCAATTCTAGTAGGCCCATGTTAGGGTTCTCTGCAGAGCACCTAGGGCCACTTTGACCTACGCTGGGCAAGATTGAGCGAAACTCAGATATGGTTCTAGGAATATTCTTATCTTCTAGATCCATCTAGAAGGTTCCCAGACTTATCATCTCCTATGAGATCGACAATGGATGAGAATGAGTTAAGTAACCTCCTATCCTCTCATCCCTTCCTCCATGGAAACTAACTCTAAGTATGGAAGGCCATTCAATACCCTCATTTATGACAAAACCTCCTCCATCTACCTATAAATTGAGCACTCATCTAAGTGATTAGGGGATGGTCTTTGAGAATTTGTAAGGAGATACTATTGGTGTGAGAATTGAGTATAAGCAATTGTTGTTATGTTATCGGAGTGTTGTGCTATTAATGTGATGTTGGTTGGAACCCTTGCTGGAAGAGTGACAATGGATCAGACCTCATAGTTATAATTCTTCCTTCTACTTAATAAAGTTGTTTACACATCTTTCCATATACTTATCTTGATATATGATGTTTATATGTGTGAATGTATCTGATTCCATTTAATTATAGTCAATAGCTCTCATGCTTTGTTTGGTTCTCTGTCTTCTGTTTATGCTTGCAGGTACTTTTTGAGTGAGTTAAGTTCGAGAAGGAGCGACGAGAGTCATACAAAGGAGACAAAAGGAAAGCGAAAGAACAAGAAGGTCCTTTGATCCCTTTTGTCTTATTTATCATCTATACAAAAAGGATAAGAACTTTAAATATGTTATTCTAGGTATATCTACTGACCTAGGGAATTAGTATTTATCCATCGATGCCAAATTCCTCATAGCAGGGAGTTTCATAGGTTTTGGCTTGTGTTTGAAGATAAAATATTTCAAAGGTCTAAATGGTCGACGATCCTTGACGAGAGGAAGGATAGTTTGCATTGTCATTTCCCCCTTGTGGGGTGTTGGGTCTTGAAATTGTCATTCATTTCCATTACACTTTCACTATCATGTCCATTATATCACCTCCATTTCACCTTCATTTCACTACCATGTCCGTACATTCATCTCACTTTCATCATTATTGGGTCACATCTATGTTTTTCCAAACTTTATTAATTCTTAGCATTTTTAAGTGAATTTGTGGTTAAAAATTAGAAAATAATGTGCATACACTTATACCCAACAAGTGGGATGAGATTGTTGACATGTGTAGGTCAAAAGGAAGCTCCTAGAAGACCTTTATGTGGCATCCTAAGGCCAAATTCGAATTTGAGTGGAGAGGATCATGAGATCATGAGGATATGTGTCATATTTCCTATTTGTATTCAAAATCTAAGAAGACATGTGTCTTATCATTCCCTATTTTGATTATAACTCTAGAAGTATCGGGAGAGATTCATGAACTCTCATTAATGAGATGACTTCTCATCTTTTTGTATAAATAAGAGATCTCTCTCCTTCATTTGGGAGCTTTGTAAACTTTGTTAGCTCAACTTGTTGTACTTTGTAATTTTGAAAAATTTGAATAAAGATTTGAAGTTCCCAACATGGAAGGAGATGTGAAGTAGGAGATGTCATGGAGCATATTAGAATGTAAGATAGAGTAGATTTTATTTCGTAGTCTTTCTTTGATTTCATTTAAGTATGTCATTTTATTTTTGTGACTGTTTTCAAGTTTAATAGTTTATGTTTTCCATTCATGCAAGTTTAATTCATGCACGCGTGTTCAATCAATTGATTGTAGGTTTATCTAACTGTGTAATCTATGCTTAGCAAAATAGTCCAAGAAAGTATTTTCCAATTGGTGCTTGGAGAATTAGAGCACACAATAGATTAGTTTTCCTTTACATGTTTTGTATTTAATTTTGTTGCAATTTTCTTTTTAGATTTAGAACAATGAAGTATTGAATCCCTCCAAATTCTATCACAAGGAGGTAGTTCTCCCAAAATTGTATAGCAGAGTGATAAAACACTTCATTTAGTTTTTATAGTAGATTAGTTGCAATTTCACTTTCAGTCTTAGTCTTTCATTTAAATTTCATTTTCGGTTTTAGAACAATGAAGTATTGAATCCCTCCAAATGCTATCACAAGGAGGTAGCTCTCCCAAAATTGTATAGCGGAATGATAAAACACATCATTTAGCTGTTATAGTAGATTAGTTGCAATTTCACTTTTAGTCTTAGTCTTTCATTTAAATTTCATTTTTAGTTTTAGAACAATGAAGTATGGAGTCCCTCAAAATGCTATCACAAGGAGGTAGTTCTCCCAAAACTATATAGCAAAGTGATAAAACACTTCATTTAGCTGTTATCATTTTTGCCTTCATTTTATAGACATTTTGTCGGCTTAAATTGATCTAACTATTCAAAGTTGTGATTTCTTTTTATTTAATGTTCATTTCATTTTATCCCCTCTTTAAAAATTAGATTTTAACATTAAAAGTCTTTAGATTTAGCTGTCCATTAACATTTAGAGATTTTCATCTAGAATCATAACTTTTCTTTCTTAGATTAATTTCCTTAAGCATAAGAAACAACACCCCCAAAAAACAACATAAACTATAAAACAACGAAGTAACAAAAAGGTTAACTATTCACATATAGTGCACCGCACTTCATCAATTTACGATACTTAGATTGATAATTTATGTAGAGCAATTTAGGACACTAAATTGACTAGACATTTTGGTGTCGTTGCTGGGGAAATGTAATTAGGAGACCTTATTTCTTACATCTAAAAGAAAATTAATAATTTCTCGAGTATGATCTCCTCCTGCACTTTGTGTGATCTGGAGGATCAAAAATTAAATTTTATGTTTGAAATAAAAATATAAAAAAAATTATCATTTCATTTGATTCAATGAAAAAAAACAATAAGAAATCCAACAGCTTTGATAGGTTCAGCTCTCCAAGATTGACTTGTTATGGTTTGAAGTGACCCTAAAAATATTGTGTCCTATTTAATAATATTTTTCAAATTATCTATGGAATGCAACCCTATTCCACAACTGTGTGTTCTATAGCTATTTCCAAGGTTTAGCAGGTTACAGGTGCCAAATGAAGAAACCGACCACATGAGCATCTCTAGAATTGTCTCGACATGGATTCTATCCTAGTCACCCAACCCAGATCAATTAAAAAACTAGCTTAAGACCACAATCAAAGTCCTGTTTTCAGTACATTCACCTTGAAGTCTTAGTTGCCTGAAATTGAGAAACATTAGTCATTTCTATAAAAATTCACAGTTTCAGAAAAAAAGAAAGAAAAAAACAACCAATGGCTATCTCCAATCCCAGAAAACCTGCATTCTTGTGTGCGGTTTGGCCTTGAAACAAACATGCAAATAAAAAATATATCGATGAGATTTCAGGCTTGGCTTACTGATATTTTCAATTTTCTGGTCAATATCTGAGGGATGAATTGAAGGAGGATCAGGTTATCATTCTTGGAACCCCTACAACTTCTATCTCAGTTAGGGGTAACAGTTTTAACGTTGGTGGTGCTAATTCTTTCCCTTTTTATTATCTACACAACCAACATTCTGTGCCCCATGGATTCATTATTGGGAAACCTATGGATCCCGCTATTTATATGCAACAGACACGGTCTCTTATGGTCTATGTGGACAATATGTTGCAGCGGAGATACATGCACATAGACAAATCAAAATCACCCAACTCTGGATAACAAAGGCATGATGACCTGATCATGATTTGGTTGAGGGCCGCATCTTCATTTTTATCTTCCTTTTGGGCTTTCTCTACTCCGTCTATTTTCAATATGACCATGGATTTTAGAACACACCACTATCTAGTTCATTTTCTATTTGTCTGTGATGAAATTGCATCTAAAGGAAATTCTAAATTGATTTTACAGAAGATGCATTTTCCATAAAAACACAGAACTAGAAAAACGTCAAACTTTAAATGCAAATTCCAGCCAAATGAAAATGAATTAGGCAAAAAAAAACATGGTTTTTTCAGGAATAGGGTCAATTGGATAACCCAGAAACAGTTTGGAGAATTTTGCAACTGTTTGGGAGATTGTTTCTGTTCTCGGAAGCCCCATTTGGCATGCTGCGTGAGAAAAAAACTAATTTTATTAAATGTACAGAATGTTGTTTGAACATAGCATGCTTGAGGAAGGGAAATCCGATTTGAAAACAAATTCCTGAAGTGGCATTCAATCCATGTGGCGAATCTAAGAGCCCAATTCACCACGACTTCCATCCTGAATGCCAAACGGTCAGACGTAATCTCCGTTTTTGACTCATACTTCACTGTACTTCTCCAAGCACACCTATTAAATGGCTAGATACATGGCATAACCCACTTGAATACGGTTCTTAAAAATCCCATTGTTCATTTATTTCATCGAGTTTCTCTCCTATCCTTCCGCAACCTTCTCTGTGTATAGCAGTCACTTTGTTTTTCGCACCATTTACGTGTGCAACCACTCCATTTCATATATCTTCTGCACACTCTGTTTCTACATATTTCATGCATACATCTTCTCTATTTCGTATACCCTATATGTTTTATTTCCTACTCATAGTCATTTTCCTTCCACATACTCTATCATTTCATCCCCATATCCATAACTATTTTTGCTTCCATATACCAGTTGTTTCACTGCTGTATACACAGTCTTCTTCATGCAGTCACTTCATTTCTTAAATAATGCTGGGAAATTTGAATAATAGCAGAGAACAAAGGTTCATGAATGATTGGTCTTGTGCACCATCTGCAGTCTTCAACTTTCTTCTTCGTACTTGACTGCATAAAATTTCTTTTTTAATAACTTAAATCAGAAAACTGATGTCATGGCTATCTTTTAGCTACGGAACGCAGCCACATTCTGCCGCTAATTGGCTATTCCGCAGCTACATCCACGCTTTTGCAGGTTCCACATGTCGAGAGAGGATAATGACTAGAACGGTAGCCTGGGAAACATCAGGGTCTGGATCGTATCCTATTCATCTGGCTTAGATCGATGAAGAAGACCCTGGTCAAAGGAAAGTCAAACAAAGAAACCTATGGCAAACATGACCCTAGTATGCACACGTTTCTCAAAGATAGGGATCCGAAGCGGTTTCTTGAGGCCATAGACTTCATCTACCACCTGCATAAATAGAATCCAACAGCCAATACTATAATATTTATGTTTCCAAGCAACCGAGGACAAGAGAAAAAAAAATAAAAAAATAACTATATCTATATTCTATATCTTATCTATATCTATATCTTATATATTTCTATATATATATATATATAAATATATATATATATATATATATATAAATATTATATAAAAAATATATCTTATCTAATATATATAATATATAATAAAAAAAAATTTGAATCAATGAAATAAGTAGATTATTTGCTCATTTTTCTAAAAGGTATTGATTAATTCCGGACCGATGATGAAAAATGAATAGCTAACTTTCTGTTCAAGATTTTTAGCCACAAAAATTGTGCACATTTTGCAGCTAGAAAACCATTCCATAGCTAAACATCAATTTTGCAGTTCAAAAAATCTCATTGTTCAAATAAGCCTAACTTTCTCATACAAAATCAGATTTCGATGATTCAAGTGTCATTGGAAAGATATCAAAGATATCTAAACAATGCAAAATCCATGATTAGTGTTTGAAATAGTCAAGAATGAATAAATTGCTTCCTAGATATAACAGTTAACTTGAGGCACCGATTCTGAAGCAGGTATAAATTCTTTTGGTTTTCCTTTGTGAACTCGTTTCATTAATACAAATTCTTAGTTTTGTGTGTAAACATCATAACTAGAGAGATTGATTACCTCTCTCTTTTCATAGTCTTACATTCCATTGTAGAATAAGTATTAGTTTTTTTTGCAGGTTCTAGGAGGAAGGACAAATGACTACAAGTGAATAGTGTCTCTCTAAGAGACCAATTTGTTTCATAAGAGGATGATTAGCAACAAAGAAGAAACATGTTATTGAAAAATTAGATCCAAACACTTGAAAAAATTTCATATACTATTATATCCATTACATCCATACTTCATAATAAACCATTCACCTCATTTCCCTTCATATTTTCCATTTACATTCACATACACTTTCCATTACATTTTGTCCACTCCTAACCAATAAACAAAAGCAAGAGGCTTAGTTACAAGCTTATTGCCCATTGCCATCTTCTATTTTCATTTCCATTTTCCTATCATTTCCATTTCACAAATAAACCCTGCTTCAATACAAATTATTGAGTCCATGGTCCTTTGAGTCTAAATTCCTTGCAAAAACACCTTGAGGCTTGCATGCCTTAATGGCAAGTCCTCATGCCGACAAACAATGGGAATATATTAATGTCCCTTGTTCATCGGATCTTCTAGGTGACTCTACATCAGCAAATTTATTCATACCTAGCAAGATGTGTCTAGGCATCTAGACTCTCATTGTCATAAGTGGTGAGAGTTATTGTGTTGACTAGTGGCATCCATTAATAGCCACTAAGTGAACAATTCCCTGCTATGTTTGACATCAGAACATGTTAAGTTATGGTATGTTCTATGCTTATAACAGTTTACTTCTTTTTCTTATTATATTCCACAAATTAGCAATCACATATATATAAAGTAAAGTGCAGATAGAACATTAAATGATCGACATAAAACAAGCCAAAACAAGAAGACACAAGATGTGGCGGCTAGCCAGGGACAAACCCCACAATGTGTGGGGAAACCATTTGATCAAATCTTCTTTTATCTTCAGTAATTCAGCATTAGCGGCTTCATTATCAAACTAGGGAAGATGATATCTCACAAACTGACCGTCAGATTGACTTCATTCCACCACCAAAAGTTTCAGCTTTCAGAGGAGGTTCAGATGAACCTACACCATAGATCAGATGAGGAGATCTTCTAGGCCACGCAGGTCAATCTTTACTTCTGCAGTTGCAGCTTCAGTTTCAACAGTTTCCGGCTTCAAACTAGGGCAGTCGATATCTTGCAAATCGTTCATCGGATTGACTTCATCCAACCACCAAAAGTTGCGGCTTTCAGAGGAAGTTCAGATGAACCTACAACATAGTTCCAAAGAGGATATCTTCTAGGCCTCACAAGTCAATCTTTACTTCTGCAGTTGCAGCTTCAGTTTCAGCAGTTTCCTGCTTCAAACTAGGGCAGTCGATATCTTGCAAACCGTTCATCAGATTGACTTCATTCCACCACCAAAAGTTGCGGCTTTCAGAGGAGGTCCAAATGAACCTACAACATAGATCCAAAGAGGAGATATTCTAGGCCTCACAAGTCAATCTTTACTTCTGTACTTGCAGCTTCAAATTCAACAACTTCCGGTTTCACATGTGAGAGAGAGAGAGACCCATTTCAGCACAGTAGAGAAGAGACTGATATCTGCGCAGTAGAGAGAGAGAGATGTGATGAGATGAGATGCAAATGAGGAAAAGTCCTCTTATATTTATACACAAAGTTGGTGGGTGAATAGATGTGACTATTGGGCTTCTGAGCCTACATGAGTTTTAGGTCGGCTTGATAATGATTCCATAATCAAAATAAATTCATATCTTCATGAATACTTATCGGAATCGGATGATATTTATATCAATCCTACACCTCTCAATGAGAGGAATCTAATAAAAATATTATCAGCCATGAATAAGATGACCCACATGAAGTTTTTCCCTAGTTGCCAATTTTAACACTCCCTCTCAACCATGGAGAACTTCATCTGCAATCTGTCTATCGGTCGTTACTATTCATCCATCAAATGCACTTCCCTGTATAGCCTGACCCTTGCCCAGCTCTACTCAATTCTGCCTGATCTGCTTTGACTTGTTCTGCCCTGCACTGATTTGTACTGTTTTTCTCTATTTTGCTCTGCTCTTACATTGTTCTGTTATGCTCTGCTTTTGTCCGAATTATGCAGAAGAAGAAATGATCGAGGATGTATCATACTGACTCAAATTTAGTCTCAGAGTATGTACCACTTGTCCCAGACTAGTCTCAACCAACCTGAAGTCAGCATCATAGTGAGTACAACTCCACTGGTCCTAAATTAGTATCATCCTCCATTGACTCAAAGTCAATCTCAGAGTGCATACAGCTAGTCCCAGACCAGTCTCAGCTGACCTGAAGTTAGCTTCATAGTAAGTACCACTCCTACCACTGGTCCCAGACTAGTATCGCAGTCTCAAAGAGTGTACCACTGGTCCCAGACTAGTCTCAACCGACCCGAAGTCAGTGTCATAGTATGTACCATGCTCACTGGTCCCAAACCAATACTGCAATGACACAAAGTCAGTCTCGGAGTATGTACCATTGGTCCTAGACCAGTCTCAACCGACCCGAAGTCAGCGTCATAGTATGGTACAACTCCTACGACTGGTCCCAAACCAGTATCATTGATCCCAGATCAATGGAGGTCATCCTAGCATAGGGAGTATGGTAGATACAACGAT
>APFE030395959.1:2103-12432 GCA_000404065.3 Pinus taeda | reverse complement strand
GTTAAGACACATAGATTTTAAAAAACATGTAAAAATATTTTCAACCATGGAGATTCACCTTGATTTTACCATGAAAATTCTTAACTTGTTAATAACTCTCATTTCAATATCATGAGTCAATACCATGGCTTAAGAATAGTATGGATTACATATGACATTTGTTGATATTACATTTTCTTTATTTAGTAATTTGAGATAAATTAATTTAAAAATCATAACTAACTTCGAGATAAATATTAATCATTGATTTGTGAATAATAATATGAATATTGTAACCCCAAGGGATAGCTCAAATGGTTGAGTTCCCGTTGCTAAGTACCTCGCTAATGGGAGGTCACGGGGTCAAATCTCCTCGACGCCCTTGGGGCCAGGCTTAGCATAGAAAAAGCCGACGAGCAGTTCCCTTCGGGGAACTGCCGTGATCCGTTCCTGTGGATGTAGCAGCCAGTGGCAGGCCGTGAACCACAACAGAAAAAAAAAAAATAATATGAATATTGTGGAATATTTTGTGGATATTAAATATGCGTAATCCACTTAATAATTAATTATAGTTAAATTAAGATTATACAAAGCCTATTATGAAATAGAGATGTCTATTTGCGTAATTAATCAATTTGACTAAAAATGAAGAAAATTGCATAACCTATTTTATTTGCTGAAATGAGGCTTCTGTGACTCATATCAAGATTTATGAGAAGATTTTTTGGTGTAAATCACATTATAATACATTTGTCGACGCGTTTCGAACCGAGTGTGGTTCATCGTTAGGAAAAGTTGAAGAACCAGATCATGGCTGCATGTTAAATAGGGAGAACAGATCTTCCAGTGGCTATGTTTGACTCGGAAATGGCTATATCGAACTGGGCAACTAGGCTGGACCAATGACTATATTTGACTATGAAACGGATAAATTTGACTAGCGAACCAGACTGGACCAAGGGATAGGGACATAGACTAATATTATATTTGATAATATTATTTAATTACAATAATATTATTAGATGAATAATTATTCAATGTATTAATAATGTTTAATATACATATTATCAATATTATTAGCATAATATTTCTTAATGTTCTGAATACTATTAATGTCTCAAATAATAATATCTGAATGCTATTTATGAATATTTATTTTAGTACTTTTATGTTAGTCATGTTTATTATTTATGTAGAATGTTAACTATATTTAAGTTAATATCTTAATAGTAAAATATTAATAAACCTAGGGATTATTAATATTAATAATCTTATAGATGTAGATAGTATGGATTTATTATTACTCTTAATATTGCTAAATATATAACTATAATAATAATATTATAAAAAATTTTATTATTTTATAGATTATATTATTACTATTATTATTTTCAAGGGGAGTTCATGAACCATGGGAGTCTAGGGTTTCTAACAAACCCTACTACGGCAGGAGTACAGGTACGACAGGCCTCCATTGTAGCGACGTAGTCTCTCGAGCACTGGTTAGGACGAATTGACAGAGTCTACATAATGAATATTCATATGGGGGAGGCCACGAGGCCTCCACCCATAAGTGACAATGACAGCTGAAATCCCAACTTGAATACCATTGAAAATGAAAAGCCATTTTCCAGAATATCGGCACAGCCCCCGAATCAATCCGCCGAGTAGCAGGAGGCAGAATCTTTGAACAAAGCGAAGGAGAAGGAATCCACAGAAAATGCAGAACCCGTGAAGGTGAAATCGTCCACATGCAAGCCCATAACAACAGAGCACCACAAGATCAACTTACCAATCCATCAAATCAATGCCCAAATACAATTTATGAAGGACCATGTGCTTACAGGTAAATTCATTAGTTTCTGGCCAACAGAGAAATCCTTGCATGGATGGATTGCTTCAAAATGGAAACCAAAAGGACATATTACCCTATAGATAAGGCGGAAAGGTTTCTTCAATGCTATATTCAACTGCATCGAAGGCAGGAATAGAATGTTAGACGATGGCCCTTATTTCTTCGATGCAGCGGGTCTCTATTTAAGGGATTGGATTGAAAGATTTAATCTAGATAAAGAGGACTTCAGCTGGGTGCCAGTTTGGATTCGAATGTACACTCTACCTCTCGAATATTGGGATGAAGAATCACTAAAAGAAATTGGCAATGGCCTAGGAGGTTCATAAATATTGCAGAGAAAACAAAGCTCCAAAGGTATACCTCGTATGCTCGCATCTGCGTTTACATGCGGCTAGGAAAAGCCCTCACAGATTCGGTAAGCATACTTCATCATGATTTTTGATGGATTCAACCCATAGATTATGAACATCTGCCCTTCAGATGTAGAAAATGCCATTCTCATGGTCATCTGTTCTGACAGTGTCCATTAAATGCTTCCCCCAAACCAATGATAACTCAGAGAAGTCTGATTCTGAAGGATTCACCAACGGTACCAATTGAAAGAAGCATGCCAAAAAGCCCTCATCTACCCTCGAGAACCCCATGCCCACTTCCTCTCCACCCTTCACTAGTAATAACTTTGACATTTTGTCACAACATTCCATGCCTGAATTAGATCCGTCTAAACCTGTTGAACCATCCACCATGCCATTTAGCTCAACTCAAGCTATCGATTCTAGTATACCTTTGCATGATCCAAAAATAGATCAAAAGATAGCAACCTATCCCTCCATCCCCAACCAAGAGACAGATATAGTTATATGGTAGGCAAAAGGAATGGACATCGACAACTTTTTATTAGATCCTACCAAGACAACTAACTCAATGCCTCAGAGTAGCCAACTTAGCCACATGAACGAGGAACCAAAGAGCTTTCAACTTGGAGACCTAGACATCTTTAGTGTTGAAGAAGCTTGCTGAAGGAAAGAGTTTGACAAAATTTCATATAGGCAACTCGAAATTTGGAAGTAGTCCTTTCAAGAGCGCATCAGCATAGAACCTTCGTCATACAACCAGGCAGTGGTTGGGACGTGAAAAATCTTGACAAAGATAGCAAGGAAAGGGGAAGAAAGATAGATTTGCAAAGAACCATTGTCATTGGGGAAATGTTGGTGGAGTCAGGAAGATATTCCAAGTTAACCAAGTACTATAGGTTGTTACCCACTGGTCAACCATGAAGCTCATCTCATGGAATTTAAGAGGGCTCAACAGCCTTGGGAAATACAAAATGATAAAAAACATGATACAACATGAAAGACCACAAATCTTCTTTATGCAAGAAACAGAATGCAACAGTAATACATTGGGTTCCATTCTATCTGGAGCTTGACCAAGATGTCATTCAATTGTGGTGGATGCTTCTGGTGCCTCGGGAGGACTCGCCATTGCATGGAATATGCAGGCTATCTTACTCACAGACTTTCATGCCTCCCATCATCTCATATAGGCCACTTTCCACATCATAGGAACCAATATACATGGTCATCCATCAAATGTATATTTTCCTCAAGACTCATTGCAAAAGATTGCATTGCTAAACACATTGGAAGCTCTCAATTCCACTAGAACGCACCCACTATGGATCACAGGTGGGGATTTCAACATGATTACTAAACTGAGAGAGAAAAAAGGTGGCAGAGTCAAACTGGACAATGAAAGTAGCCACTTTAGAGACTTCATACAAAACAATTGGCTGATAGATTTACCATTCAATAATGGAATTTATACTTGTAATAATAGAGGATCAGGATCCCAACAAATTGCATCTCAGCTAGATCGATTTCTCATTTTAGACAATGCCATTCACATGGGCAAAGACATCACAGCCCCAATCTCGCCTCTGTCAGGCTCAAACCATTAGCCCATTTCACTTCAGTGGCAAAGACCGGGAGACTCTACCAGAAGGCCTTTCCAATTTGAAGCTTTCTGGCTCTATCATCCAGACTTCAAAAATATGGTCAAAACAACTTGGTAAAACTTCACTCTTCCTAAAGGATCAACCATGTTATCAATTCCAACAACGACTAAATAATCTCAAACAACAAATCAAGTAATAGAATCATTTCACCTTTGGAAATACTTTTCAAGCTCAAAATGCACTTGAGGAAAGCATGATTCTGCTCCAGCAAAGAATTATCCATGAAGGGAGAACTAAAACTCTAGCAAATCAACAACAAGATCTTCTTACTCAGCAAGAAGATAGAAGGAAGCAAGAGGAGGTACTTTGGAAGAAAAAATCAAGAATCAGATGGTTAAAAGAGGGGGAAAGAAATACCAAATTCTTTCATCGCACCACCATACAGAGACGAATGCATAATAACATTGTACAACTTCAGAATCAGTAGGGAGAAAGAATAGAGGAACATGATGACATTGATAGAGAACTCCTCACCCATTTTAAATCTTTACATCAAGAGCCTAAAGTAAATATCCAATCGGCCATAAACAAAATTCTTCAGCATGTGCCTGAAATTATAACAGAAGAGCACAATCAGCTACTACTTCCACCGGTTACTCTTCTGGAAGTCGAATCAGAAATAGCTCAATTGAAAGATGGGAAAGCCACTGTACCTAACGGATTTACCTCCAACTTTTTCCATCGCTTCTCGGATCTCATCAAATTGGAGGTTTGGAAAGTTGTGGAAGAATCTCAGACTATGCACTAGCTTCTTCCATCTCTAAATGTAGCCTTCATAGCTCTCATTCCCAAAGAAGATCAACCAAATACTCTGGATAAGTTTAGGCCCATAGCGCTCTTCAATGTTATCTACAAAATCATCTTGAAAGTCATTACCAACAGACTCAAGTCGGTGCTTCCTATGCTCATCTCGAGGGAACAATTAGGATATGTGGAGGGATGTCAAATCCTAGATGGCATAATTCTGATGCATGAGATCATTCACTCCCTAAAGCATAACAAATAGGTAGGTATGCTTCTCAAAATTGACTTATCTAAAGAATTTGACAAATTAAGCTAGACATATATAAAACAAATGCTTAAAGCCTTTGGCTTCAGCCCAACTTAGGTCAGATGGTTTATGAATCTCATTTCATCCACATTTTTCTCCATCTTGGTAAATGGCATCCCCTCTTGCCGCTTCTCCCCCTCTAGAGGCATACGTCAAGGCAATCCCCTCTCCCCTTTTCATTTTGTCATCATGGCAGAAGGCTTAGGTCGTCTCATAAAGCATGCTCTTCATTATCAAAACCTTAGAGGCATTTCTGTCCATGTATCCTTTGCCATCACTCGTCAACAATTCATGGATGATAATATGTTGTTCAAGAACCCTTCTGTCCAAGAAGCTTATACATTGAAATCCCTGTTAGATACTTTCTCTGAGGCTTCAAGAACTACCATTAACACTGTTAAGTCTCAGATCTTCTTCTTTCATACTCCCTCAGTAACATAAAGAAATATAGCTAGAATCCTGGGTTTTACTATCGCCAATCTTCCCTCCAAATACTTGGGCACACCATTGATCAACTCTGCTATAAAGCACACATCCTGGCATCTACTCCTAGAAAAACTTGAAGGCCGCCTCTCTTTATGGACTTATAGAGCCCTCAATATAGCAAGTTGGCTCATTCTTGTCAAAGAGGTACTACAAACTATGCCTCTATGCCTTTTCTTTGTTCTCGCAACACCGAAGTGGGTGCTCAAAGAGATCAAGGACATACAATGCAACTTGTTTTGGGGGTCCTCAGGGAAAAATTGCAAATGGGTCGTAGTGAAATGGTCGACAATTTGCACACCAAAAAAGCAGGGATGGGGGTGAGACTATGGTGGCAATGGTTATCAGACCCACACACACCATGGGAAAAATTATGGACAACAAAATATGCAAATAATCGACCGTTGGAAGAGCTTATTAGACTCACAAATAATGATGCAGGCTCTCCAATTTGGAATGCAGCAAAACAATACAAGGCAATGATACAACAACACAATTTTTGGGAGGTTAGAGATGGTGGCACTGCTAGATTTTTGGTTGACTCATGGAAACAACGACCCAAATTAGTAAAATCCATCCATCCCCAAAATCTTGAGGAACATGCTATTCATCAGGATCACAAAGTCTCTTGGCACTGGACTCAACATATCAACTAGGGATACAGGCAATGGAAAAAGACATAACAGATCATTCATCAAGAAACAGAGGACTTATACAAAACAATGGACACAGAGCAGGGAATTTTTTGAACTAAGGATGCATGTGGTTTGATGATTCAAACTCAGGAACCCGTGGACCGAGTCTGGGAACGTATGTGGACCCCTGAAATATGGCCTAAAGTATCTACTTTCATATGGTTTCTCTGTCTTAGAAGAATTCTTGCATGGGATAATTTCACTAAAAGAGGTTTCCACAGACCCTCATACTGCCCGAATTGTAATTAGAAAAATGAAACCATTCAACACCTCATGGATTAGTGCAACTTGGCCAACAAATTATGGGAAAAACTCAGCTTCAAGTGTCAAATAACTTGTAGATTTTCATGGGATATTATCAGCACCGTCCATAACTAGGTCTCCTCTCCCTACAACAAAGAGCTACTAAATTCTCTATTGCAAATACTTCCGAGTCTGCTTCTTTGGACAATTTGGAAGGAAAGAAATAAGTGAATCTCTAAGAATAAATGCACTCCCCTGGACATCATTTGGACAAATTTATGCTAGAATATTCAAGAAATCTTGTCTCTCCAGAAATGGCAAGCAGACAATCTTCCTACTCAAGCACAGGAATGGAATATTTAGGAGAATTGGCATATCTTGATTCCGCTTGTTCAGGATGATCTCAACATCTCTCCCACCACTTCTAGCCCTTCCACTCAATGGAATCCCCCTCCAATAGGTATGATCAAATTAAACTTTGATGGTACCTCAAAAGGCAACACGGGAAAGGCAACATACGGAGATATATTCAGGAATCATGAAGGCACCCCTCTTTTAATTTATTTTAGATCAATTGGTTGGGATACGAATAACTCAGTAGGCCTGGAAGGTCTATGGCAGGGACTTTGTTTGGCTCTTC
This sequence comes from Pinus taeda, assembly GCA_000404065.3. Classification (NCBI taxonomy): domain Eukaryota; kingdom Viridiplantae; phylum Streptophyta; class Pinopsida; order Pinales; family Pinaceae; genus Pinus; species Pinus taeda. Next base: position 5,469 of record APFE030395959.1, on the reverse strand, counting down.
AATACAATTTTCACCCTATTGTAATCGAATGGGATTTCCAAATCCTCATCAACATGGCCAATCAAATTCAACTGGGAATCCCAGCTTCTAAAGTGGCTAGTAGCTCGAGACTGGTGGCTCGTTTAGAACTCACTGAGTAATTTTTAAAAAACATAAGAGATATCACCTTCAATCATGTCAACAGGGAAGGCAACAAGGTTGTTGATCTTTTGGCAAATACAGGGGTAGACAACGACCAAGTACTTAGATCAAGATCCCTCACCATCCTCAATGATAGCACTCAATTATAGGAATGCACTTCCCTGGTGCACAAAGAAGCAAAACTCTTGGATGCGGGTGGTTTCAATGGTTGATGTGATGGTGGAGATACAGGCTGGCAAGTGTCATAGCCACATGGCCACCAATAATCTCACACACCGCGCCATAAAAATGTCTTAAAACCCTTCATAAATGTGCTTCAATGCTGCACTCACACCTATTTACCACCGCCATCCCACCTCGGCTCTTCATTATGGAGACCTTAGGCACTCTTTGGCCTACATCCTCATTTGTTTATGCTCCTATGCCTTCAGAATGTAAGTGCCCCTGGATTTCATGGAGCCAAGCACTCGCATGATAATAGGCAGGAGATGCCAAATTCTCTATTGTAAAAAGTTTGGGAAGGGAAACCACTATTCACAGAGCCTGTTATGTAACTTGACCCTTGCTTTTGAGCCTTTTGCCTCTGATAACGCCATCCTAAGTGACCATTTCCACTCCGTTCCTACTCTTCATAGTTAGTCCCCTTCTTGCTATGAAATTATGCCTTGGTTGCGTCAGTGAATGCATTGCAGGAGGGGCAACAACAGAGGTAGAATGCTCCATTATTCTCCCTCAACTGTCTCTGACTCTTCCTCCCCGTCGTCAAATCAATTCTCAGCTCGTTATCCTGATACATGCAGTGATAGGGGTCTCACTCGCGTTGTTAGCTCCCATCCTTCGCAAACCTATCCATTAGCTACTACTCTCCCTTCCAGCTCTCAGTGTTCCAGTTATACAACTCACTTCACATACCAATGCTCTCTGGATTGACCTGTTATCAAGGCCACCATAACAATTACCTTTTAGGAGGATCCTTCCATCACTGAAGGACATCCCACTAGCACAATGGAAAAGAATGACACTACTTAAGGCGAGCCTTCTGCTGTCAATTTTGATAGCAGCAGAGCAGAATTGAGAAAATCTGGACCACCCCATGGTTGGTAAGAGTGAGAAGGAAGACACCGGTGAACTGCAAAAAGAAGAGGATGACCTCGACGCCTATAGGTGTCTAATTGATTAAGAACACCCATCAACACCAAGTGACAACTAAAACAACACGTTTATTCTGGTTTCAGGTTCCCGACACCCAGGCCAATGGGTTTTTTCTGCATTTTTGAGCAAAATAGTTAGTTTTGAAGTTTTTTTCAAAAGAATATCACATTATGTTCACATGTTGGTTCCCCTGCAAGAGCAGCAAATCTATTTTGGACTAGACTAATTTCCCTCTTCTGAACAGTCTTCATTTTGTTTTGGTTGCAATATGCCATGAACTTTGGCTAACATCTGTAGAGGCCAATGCCTCCATATATCATTTTGTTACAGTAACAGATTTTAGACATATTTAGAAAACAAAAATGGTTTGTATAACTTATTAATTAAATGTCAACTTAAATCATTAAGCTATATAATATAAACTTAAACTTTCTAATTTAATATAAATTTTAGATCAATAATAATCTATAATAGACAATTTTTTAAACCCTTTAAGTTATTTAGACAATGGACCATCTAATAAATTTAAGGAAAAGAATATGAGGGAAATTTCCCAAAAATGACTAAAACCAAAGAGGAACTACTGATAAAGAAAGCAAGTTGTTTTAATTGGCTAGTTAAATTAAAACTGTACTCATCAATATTTAGGAATAGAAAAATGATTTTTATTCCATGTATAAACAATTTGTTGTAATGATTAATTGAGAAGTGGTGAAAGAGACCAAGTGACCATAAAAATGAAAAAATTAAATATTAAAGGGATGATAAAAAAGGAAACAACAACGAACGAGAAGATGAGGGGGGAATGACTAGGAAGAGTGTTGGGTTGTGTTATATTCTTTCCACGACTAACCTACGTAGTGAACCGGGGGGTTAGAGGGGGGGCGGAGCCCCCCCTTCGTTGCGTTGATTGCGCAGCAGGGGGGCAGCATCCCCCCTTGTCCAGGGGGTTTGAGGGGGCGGAGCCCCCCTCTACGGGGTTCGGGGCAGCGCCCCGAAAAATTTTTTTTTTGGACCCTATATTAGGTTGGGCGAACCTACCTATGGTTTTTCGGTCCATATTTTTGGATGCGATGGTTTTCGGTCCATGGTATTGGATGCTTCGGCATGTATAAATATGTATTGTAACATTGAAAGGAATATAATGAAAAATCAAGCTGGTAGTCTCGGTTTTGAAATCCAGTGGGAAATCTCTGTGTATATGTGTTTTATGGGTTATGCTCTCGCATTTTTATTTTTCTTGTGATTTAGAATTCGTATGCAGGTAATTTCTGTACGGGGTTAAAACCTACATTTGGTATCTGAGCTGTTTTGGCTTCAAGGGGACGCCTTTGTTGCTGAGGGGTTTCGCTGCGGCCTGTAGACCTGTTCAGTGGGAGATCTGCGAGATCGATTCTGGTGGTGAAAGAAGATGGCGAGCAACGGAAAGATAGAGATTGAGAAGTTCAATGGTCAGAGTTTTGAGTTGTGGAAACTCAAGATGGAGGATCTGTTGGTGGATAAAGATCAGTGGATCGCAGCAGATCCGGGTACTAAACCAACGGGAATGACCGATGAAGAATGGAAGAAGCCGGATCGGAAGGCAAAGAGCACAATACGATTGTGTGTCTCAGATTCAGTATTGCTGAATGTATCAGGGGAAGCTATGGCGAAGGCTCTGTGGGACAAGTTAGGGACTTTGTACCAATCTAAGTCTCTGGTGAATACACTGTTCCTGCGGAAAAAGCTGTATAACCTGTGGATGAAAGATGGAGACTCGGTGACAGAGCATCTGAATGCGTTTAATACTGTGGTAAGTCAGTTATCATTTGTTGATATTAAAATTTCAAATGAGGATAAGTGCATCAGTCTGTTGTGTTTTCTACCAGATTTGTGGGATAGTCTGGTTATTGCAATAGGTAGCAATGCAACTGCTTTGTAGTTTGATGAAATGGTCTCAGCCTTGCTAATGGAGGAGATAAGACGGAAAAATATGGACAACTAGAATGGTGATGCCTTGTCTGTACGAGGATGGTCCCAGAACAGAAACAAAAATAAGTCATCGAGTGGGAGATCTAAATCTAGAGGGAGATC
>APFE030395958.1:0-13462 GCA_000404065.3 Pinus taeda | reverse complement strand
CCTCGAACATTGCAGGACACAAGAACAGGTTGCAGACATCTTGACGAAGCCACTGGACCAGAAAAGCTTTGAATTTTTGAGGAAGTGTCTGGGTATGACCGAATGCCCAGCAGGTGAAATTAAAGGGGAGTGTTGAAAATATAATTTCACTGCCCGCGCAAACCAGCAGTCAGCGGTCAACTCAGAAAACCACCGCAGGAAACCTAAACCACCGGTCTCATATCGCACCACCTCACAACGCAAAGTGGTTTCCGTGCATCGAGCTCCGATGCAATTGGGAGCTGACAGTTGTTCAAGTGCTGATGCTGGCCTGACATCAGCAAGAGGCACTTTTCGGAAGGTAACTTTCACCCAGCTAACCCCTTCCGATATCATCCTCATCCGTCGATCTACCTCCAGTTTTTACCACCGTTGATCTACCAAGCTGCACGATGGTTTAATGAACTGTGTGAAAGGGTGTTCCGATACGCAATCCCTGCCGTTGGATTAAAGTCAAGTCTCTCCGCCGTTTGATCTCCTGAAAGTTCTCCGCCGGTTAAAAAGTGCATACGGGTCTGATATAACATTAATATAGTATGGTCCATAAGTATTGCCCATCCCGTATATTAAATTGCTGACATTTATTTTGGTAATGTGTTAAATGTTCTACGGCGAAGTTAATATAGCGTATGGGTAAGTTTTTTTTTTATTGTTTTTAATATATATTAAAAAAAAGGCGTTGACCCATTTCTTTTGTGATGTAAAACAAAAACACCCGCGAGGATTAAAAATGTAGTATGTAATGTAATTTATATATGAAGAACAGAGAGACAGGGGTCCGCAGCACCTGGGAAGGAAAATGTAAATTCGCAGCAGCGAATGTAAAAACACAGAGAGGTGAATTTTGTATTGCAGGGAATGCACAGAAGTGCATAGATATTTTGGGTCTGTAATGTAAAAGTGATTTTTATGCAGCAGGGTAAATTTTGTTTTGTAATGTAAGATTGCACAGCAGTGCAAGAGGAGAAGTAAATGAAAACCAGTAGCTTGTTTTGTTCCAAATCCATGAGTTGTTTCACACAGGTGAAAAGGTAAATCTGTAACTCTTTGTAATTTTGTTTTCACACAGCAGTGAATGTAAATGAATTTTTACACACAGTGGTGTAAAATTTCATAGGAGGCAGAGTAAATGTTTTGGTGAATCCCTCTGAGTGAAAGAGGATGAATATGTAAATGTTTTTGTTTAATGAATGGAAATTTTATGATGGTGAAATACTCTGTCTTGTGCAATTGTTTTTAAAAGACTTCTCTGTATAAAAGATCTTGGAGCAAAGGAAACAGAGCATAGGCTCTGTGTTTTATATTGTATGGTTTTGGTATTTATCCATCTCAAACATAGAAGCAAAAAAAATACCCAACAAATATTTTGGTTTATCAGCTTTCCAAGCCGGGTGTCTCTGCTTCGGCGGATCTATTTCTTTTTGCTTCTCTGTTTTTCCTTTTACTTTCCTGGTTTTTGTATTTGCTAGTGGATCCTTGTTTTCTCTATTTTTTAGCTGCGGGTTCTTTCTCTCGGCTTCCCTATTGTCTGGCCCAGACAGCTTGACAGTTTTCTAGGTTTTTTTCTGTGGTTTCTTGCTATCTAGAAAGGAGGCTTTCCACTGGTTTATCTAGCTTTAGATTATCAGTTGTTATCTTAATGCATTGTTTTTTTTCCACTCAGTAATAAAGACTCAGGAATATGTAACCTCTTTGTTTTCGAAATATGTTTTTTTTCCACTGAAAAATAAATGGCCATGATGAAATTGTTTGGGGCTCATTGATTTGTTTGCCACTTTTATCTCCGACAAAGTTTGGAAACTAGATTTTGATTCTCATAAGCTTTAGAGATATTAAGAAATCAGGTATGCTGTAGGCTTTCACGTTTTCTTTGATTTCGAAATTGCAGAAATTTCTTTGAACTTTAGTTATATTTGCTTTCATTTTGTTTTGCGGCTTGATGACGGTTTGAAGGATCGTGAAGGAGTGACTTCAAATTGTGCTCAGCTGGTTGATGACGGTTTGAAGGAATGCTTTAAAATTTAAGGAATACGTTTTTTCTGCATAAATTAAAGGTTTTGCTGGAAATTCTGTTATTTCTCCCATTCCTCATAAGACGGATCGACTAGCGTTCAAGCAATTATTCTTCATTTAATCCTTCTGTTTGGAAGCTTAGACGATAAACTTTTTTTTTTTGGGTCATACCACAAATTTTATCGTAAGATTGTTAATTTTAATCAATTAAATATATTTTTAAATACATAATTATAGAGAAATTCACTTAAAGATTTTAAGAAATCAGGCATACTAAGGGATTCCACATTTTCTTTGATTTCCGGATTGCATAAATTTTCCATTTAACTAAAATTATTTTTGTATCTCGTGCTGACCTACAGGTTCCAATATATATATTTCAATACAAAAAATTACCAAATAAATTACATTTTTATCAACATATGAAAAGACCCAAAATGCTATAATCCTGTAGGTCAGCACGAGAGGAGAGAGAAACCGAATTTTTCCTCTCATTTTTTTCGTTAGTGGCAGCGGTGGATTTCCCGTTCCCTGAGAGCTTCGCACCTTCGCGGAATTTATTGTCTTTCACTTGCTGTAGGCCCTTGGCACCCTTGCCAATTTGATTCTCTCCAACAACCATTGAGAGCTTCGCACCTTGGTGGAATTTATTGCCTTTCACTTTGTGTAGGCCCTTGGCACCTTTGCCAATTTGATTCTCTCCAACAACCATTGTGTCTGCCTGGTATATGGTTCTGGATACTCTAATCAAGTAGATCTATCTTATAGACCTGAAGATGGCGTCTTCTTCCCAGATCTCCTCTCTCACTCATCCACTCGTTGCAAACACTGCGAGATTTGCTGAGGCAATCTGAGTGGCGACAAGTTCAGTATTTCTTCCCTGATTTTGGTCAGTAATTTACCAGCCTGCTAAGCAATTCTCTTCCATCTTGGCCATTGGTCCTTAATATGGTGGCTTAAAACAAATGACTATGGTTTCTAAGGGTGAGGTCACATTTTTAGTTGATCTGTTTCAAAGGATATACCTTGCAAAAAAAACTTCACAATACCTTTTTTTAGCACATTACATCCTTCGAAAGATCAACTAAAAATATAATCTCATCCTTACAAACCATAATCATTTGTTTTAAAAGGTACCACCAGCTTACCAAGGACTTGGTAACGTGGACGGTGAAGTGCTTAGCAGGCTGTATAAAATATCACCTGAGGAAATCAGGGAAGAAATGCTGGCCTTGCTACCACTCGATTCCCTCTGAGGATCTCACGATGTTTGCAACAAGTGGAATAGTGTAGTGTCATCAGCTAAGTTCTTAACCAGCAAATCTCAACAAGGAAGATGAATATGACTATCTCGATCTCAACAAAGTTGAGGATGACTATCAGCTTTATAAAGAAGAGCGAGAGAAGACTGAAGACCATCTTAGAGAGCACTTTTCCCCTTCATGAGTCCTCTCCCAAAAAATGTATTCAAGTGTTTGACGGTACGATGAAATCAACCTCACCTACAAAGTGTCCTTCCCCTTGAGCTCAGTGTGTACAATTTCTGGTCATTGATCCATTTTCAATGCCTTTCTCAACTGTTATCCATGAAAATAGAAAAATATGTATTCTAAGTGGAAATCATTTTTTTTGGAATCCATAAATTTTAGAATGAGATTGATTCAAATTGTATTTATGAATGCTTAAATAAATTCAACATTGTGAATGGGGAGCACTTGAATTGTGTAGATTACTAAGCTCAAACTTACCATTTAAGATATCTGTGCCTAATTTCTAGGCAAATTCACTGCTAAATATGCTAAAGAAAGATCAAAAAGTGTCCAATAGTTATAGGCAAATTCACTGCTAAAAATGCTAAAAAAAGATCAAAAAGTGTCCAATAGTTATAATATGCTAGGAATAGAAACTCATTAATTTTTTTACATGACATGAAATATTTATTCTAAGGTAGAAAATAAAAATTCCGTTACTTCATTTTAGGTGTGGTGACACCACTCATTTCAAAAGAAATGAAAAATAAAAGTTCCTTAATTTGTTTCTACCTACAACTAAAAGATATATTAAAAGGTTTGTGAAAAATTCTTTTTTTAGGTCCAATTCAACAATAAATTTTATTGTGAGATTGTAAATTTTATTTATTTAAAATTTTTTTTCGAATGCATAAATGTATTTAATGTTGTGCAGTCATGGGGCAGCTCAATTGGTATTTAGAGATATGTGAAATCTTTCAAATCCCCCCTATTTCCACCGTGGCTATGGGGAGGAGGTTCGTGGCTATTACAAAAAAAATGTTATGAAAAACTTTTGAAGCATTTGAGTTGCATAGATTATATAGCTCAAACTTATTCTTCCAAAAAATTTGCTTAAATTTCCATTAGAAAATATGTTTAAAAAAAAATTAAAAATTAAATAATTATAGTATACTTAAAATAAAAATGCATTAATTCATTTTTATATATAATAAAAAAATACATATAAAGTAAAAAACAAAATATCTGTAATTTAATTTTATGACAAAAATATGTAAAATTGTTGAACCTCAGTATTAGAAAAAATTAAAAAAATAATTTCACTATCTCATGAATTTGTGTTTACCTTTATTCATTCTCTATTTAAATTAAAAAAGAAAAAGAAAAAAGAAAAGAAGTGTATAAAGTAAAAGCTCATTATTTCACAATTATCCTTTATAAAGGATAGATAATTCATATGTAAAAGACAAGTATGCCTTAAAGATATGGTTAATGGAAACATTTAGATATATAGGATGTAGAAACATCTTTCACATTAAATTTTTAATAAAATAATCAGAGACAGATTTTTAAAATAATAAAATGTAAATTTATTTTGGACATGAAGCTCAACCGATGACCCTTGATTAGAGTGTTTGGGGCTCATTGATCTGTTTTCCCCTTCCATCTCCTATAAAATAGCACATTAATAAAGTAAATGCTCATTAGTTGACGGTTGCACAAAGGGTATAGGATTCATAAAGTAAGGGTAGATGTGCCCTAAAACTAAGATAAACCACATAGCATCTACCCTAAAATTAAGATAAACCACATAGTCATTGGGGTGTTATATCATTCTTACCATTCTTCACCTTATTTTTATATAAAATACAAAGAGACGAGATTTAAAAATTATAAAATGTAAAATAAAGCAATATCACAAGGTAAACTTATATATCTTGGACTTGAAGCTCAAGTAATGACCATGGTAAGGGCTGAGGTGGTGGCATCATGGGGGGTGATTGGTTGTGCTTCATGGGTGGGATCATGGGGAGTCATTGGTTGTGCTTCATGGCTCATGAGAGAGGAGATCTTTATTGTTGACGTTTTGAAAGTGGCCATGCATTCTTTGTTGGAAATATTAATCCCAATCACCGCTTTAAACATACTTTGGAGGTAAAATGACTCAAGTGAGAGAAGAAGTACAGTGAAGACTATTTCGCAACACAACACAGAGGTTAAAGCATTTAATTAAGTTTAGTAAATAAGTATCGACAATCATTCACTCTGCCACTGTTGCCCACACTCCACGCCACTATTGCCCAACACAGCACATAAGTTAAGGCATTTAATGAAGTTTAGTAAATAAGTATCGCATTCACTCTTTCAGTATTGCTCACACTCCACAACACGTGCAAGTTTAGAAAACCATTTATTATGTAACTCTTTCATGTATTAATGTCAAATTTGTATGTTGAGATAAATATGGATGTAAAAGTCATTTTGTATGTTGGGCAAGTGAAAGAGTGAGAAAGTCTGTGAGGTAGTGAGGAGAAAATCGTTGAGGAAATATTAAATATTGGTGTGTGCGGGGTGCGGGAAAATGGGTTAAATCGCAGCAAATTTATTGTGAATGTGTTTCCTTATGTTTTGACATATAATATAAAGTGTGACTTGTTTTGTTATGGTATTAATTGAATGTGTTTCCTTATGTTTTGACATATAATATAAAGTGTGGCTTGTTCTGTTATGGTATTAATCTTTCACCAGTAAATTTACCACCTCTCTTGTTTTACTCTTTGTTGTGGGTAAAATTTCTAGCAAAAAAAACAAGTGTTTTTACTAGCAATTAAAATTTGTTTTGAGGGCAGAATTTTTGAAACGTAGAAAGTGTTTTCTTTCACTCAGAAATGGCAAAATTGACTGATCCTCAAATACCTCAATTTAATGGCAAAAATTATGATTATTCGGCTATTACAATAAATGCCTTGTTTTCATCTCAAGACATTTGGGATTTGGTGGAGAATGGCTTTCAAGAAACAACATATGCAACAACATACAATGCCTTGTCTCAAGCAGAAAGAGATTTGTTGAGGGAAAATAGGAAGAAGGATGCAAAATCCCTCTTCTACAATTTTTAAGCAGTTCATGAAAGTATTTTACCAAGGGTTGCAGTACCAACGAAGTCCAAACAAGCATGGGACACCGTCTAGACAGCCTACCAAGGCATGGCAAAAGTTAAGAAAGCAAAACTGCAAATGTTAAATAAGGATGCAAAATCCCTCTTCTACATTTTTTAAGAAGTTCATGAAAGTATTTTCCCAAGTGTTGCAGTGGCAACGAAGTCCAAACAAGCATGGGACACCCTCCAGACAGCCTACCAAGGCATGGCAAAAGTTAAGAAAGCAAAACTGCAAATGTTGAGACGATATTTTGAAACATTTTGTATGAAAGAGTCTGAGAATGTGGACTCATTTCTTACACATATTATTGGGTTGGTTACTCAAATTAGGTCTCATGGTGAGATATTTGAAGAAAGGAGCATAGTTGAGAAAGTTTTGAGAAGTTTTCCAACAAGTTTTGATGCCATTGTTGTGGCAATAGAAGAGACAAAGGATCTCTCATAGTTTTCAGTGGATGAGCTTCATGCATCACTACAACAAGCTTCTCATTGGAGCATGCTTTCAAGGCAAAAGTTTCCTTTGGTCAAGGTCGAGGCAGAGCAAGATCATATGCTAGAGGAAGAGGAAGAAACCCACACAGAAGTGGAAGAAGTAGCCCTTCAAGCACAAGTGGAAGTGGGACTAATCAAAATCCAAGTTAGGGCCCAGGCCAAAATCAAGCACAAGGTCAGAGGTATGATAAATCTCAAGTTCAATGTCATCACTGCAAGAAGTATGGTCATTATGAAAATGAATTTAGAAAGAAGAAATATGACATTAGTAACAAACTAGGTGTAAATTTCTCAAAAAAAAATTAGAACCATGATAGCATGTTTTTAGCTTTTAATGTAGCACAAGAAAGACAAAGTGATATATTTCATCTAGATTCAAGTTGTAGCAACAACATGTCAGGGAACATAGAAATGTTTTCCAATCTAGATGAAAGTGTGAAATCTGAAGTGACATTAGGGACGGATCGAAAACTCTCTGCCATGGGAAAAAGGAAGAGTTAATATCCTAACAAAGAAGGGGGAGAAGAAGTACATCTAAGATGTCTACTTTGTCCCCGATCTTAAGCATAATCTCATAAGAATTGGGTAACTCATGCAAAAGTGCTACAATGTCTTTTACAAAAATGATGTGTGCACAATTTTGGATATGCCTCCAAGTAGACAGCTGATCGCAAAGGTTCATATGGCAAACAATAGAATGTTTTCCCTAAAGATAAGAACATATTTGAAAGAAGAAGGTGCACAAGAAAAACTATCAATGAACTCACAAGAGGATGGAAGAAAAGATGCAGCTGTCATACAAGTGAACTATTAAGCAGAGGTCAAAGATGAAAATTGGTTATCGCATTTGAGATTTGGACATCTCAACTTTTGAGGTTTGGACATTTCAAGAGGTTTGAATTTGTTGCATAGGAAAGGCATGGTGAAGGGATTACCACTCATAGAAAAACCAGACAACCTATGCATCTTGGGCAAGCAACATAGAGAGACGTTTCCAATAGGAAAGTCAATAAGGGAAAATGCACCTTTGGAGATTTTCCACTCAGATTTATGTGGCCCAATGCAGACAGCATCAATTAGTGGCAGCCATTATTTATTGACCTTCATAGATGACTACATAAAGAAGAGATGGGTATATCTGCTCAAACAAAAAATTGAAGTGTTTAAGCACTTTTGCCAATACAAAGCTCTTTTTTAGAATTAAAGTGGACACTACATCGAAGTCCTTAGGACTGACAGAGGTGGCGAATACATCTTAAATGATTTCCTACGATTTTGTAGGGAGCATGGAATTCACAAGCAACTTACAACAAGATATACATCTCAGCAAAATGGTGTAGCGATGTAATATTCCTAACCCAGAATATTCCTCAAACACCAGCAAAAACTCAAACCAAATATATGCAAATCATATAATAACCCAGAAGTGATAAAATAATAGTGGAACAACATATAATAATGTAAACCGGAAATATAACAGATACACAAGAAACGCAGCGAGAAATTCTAAGCCATTTTATTATACTAAGCAATAAATGAGTACAAGAGGTGATTAGACAGATGGCACCTCGACTTGCACAAGGTAAGTGAAGAAATACTCTCAGAATGATAAGAATGGCCTCTCTGCGTGGATGTTCTTGTTTTGCTACTATTGCTAGAAAACAAATGATGATTTGGGGTTGCTCCCCTCCTCGGAAAAAGCTGAAACTCTAGATTCGGGCTCTACTCAAGAAACCCAGAAAGCTTTCCTGGAATGGTTCACCCTCGAAAAACAACCTCTTCGGGTTCTGCACAGTTCCTCAATGCCCTGCGCTGCCACTGAAGAAAACCCCTCTAAACTTTGCCTGAAACATGGCCTGAAACCTTGCCAAAAACCCTCCAATGAGACAAGAGCTGGACCCCTGCTCAATCTCCTAGCATAAATCCACCTACAAAACCCCAATCCAACACTACAACCAAAAATAACTGCATCCCTCTCCAAGTACTACGCAATCCTCCAAAATGCTGATGAAACTACTGCTGAAATGCTGATAAAAGTACTACTGAAATATCGATGGAAATACCTTGCCCAAGCAGGCACTCGAAGTCCGCCAGGGTTAAGGGTGAGATCTCTGAATGGAGACACTCAATGCAATAAACAGTGTTGCAGACCAGGTAAACAGCCAGCGTGCTCAAAAGTCGAAACGACTAGCTCAAAATGCACATAACTGAATGATCAAAATCAGGGGGCTCCTCTCTCTTGTATAGCCTTTTCCTCTCTCAATCCCAAGGCTCACCTCTTCCTACGTGGTTCCCCTCTTGCCACGTGTTCCTTCCCTCTTGCACAGTCTCTCCATGTGTCTGCGTGGGCTCCATTTCTGCGTCCCCCTTTGGCCCCCTTGGCTCCCCTTCAAGTCACAACATTGTGCTACTAGGAAGTGAATTTTTATTCTAAAAGTGAGTTATGTCCCCCGTCCTCACTTTTTTATTTACAAATAACTACAGAAGGCAAAAATTGAACAAAATTGAATATTCCAATTAACCATGTCTAATTAGGAATATTACAGTCTCCCCCGGCAAAATGTTGCTTGTCCTCAAGCAACTAAAGTGATGGATGCTGCAAGATCTTCTCATTCTCCCAAGTGGCATCCTCATCCGGAAAATTCTTCCACCTCAACAAGAATTCTCAGTCTGTCCTGTTCCGTAGCTGCCTCTCCTTGGTATCAATGATAGCCTCCGACTGCAATACCAAATGCCCCTCGTCATCCATGGGTGGTAGCTCATCTGTCACTATCACCTGCTGCCCCAATGCCTTTTTTAGGCACGATACATGAAAAATGTTATGAATTCTACTGCCTTGGGGCAGCTCCAACTCATATGCAACCTGTCCAACCTTGTGAATCACCCTCTACGGCCCATAAAAGGGGATCTTGAGCTTCTCAGCTCCCTTTTGCTTTAGTGACGACTGTCGGTATGGCTGTAATCATAGGTAGACCATGTCCCCCACCTCGAACTATCTCTCCACCCGACCCCTGTTGGCATACAGCTTCTGCTAGTTCTGTGTTGTAGCCATGTTATCCTTGAGAGCTCGGAGAATATCCTGACTCTCTTGGATCCAAATCTTGGCTCTAGGAGCCCTGCTGTCACCAAACATCACGTCAGCAAAAGATAGAGGATGATACCCATATAAGGCATAGAATGTTGACATACCGATGGAAAAGCTCCTTGCAAAACCTGCCCATGAAACGGTTATCCCTGTCATTGACGATGGTCTTAGGAAGACCATGTAGCCTGAAGATCTCTTTGAAGAACAGCTCGGCCACCTGTGTTGCTGTATAGTGTGCGGATATGGCAAAAAAGTGTGTGTACTTCGTCAGTTGATCAATGACGACAAAGATACAACCCTTGCCCTGTACCATGGGCAACCCTGTGATGAAGTCCATCGAAATACTCTCCCATTTCCTCTCCCGAATGGGAAGAGACTGCAATAATCCCACGGGATGGCTCATCTCTCCCTTGTTCCTCTGGCAAATATCGCACTCCCGGATGTGCTGGAGTATGTGCTCCTTGAGACCCTTCCATGAGAACCTCTCCCTAATGGCCCTGTAGGTTTTGGTAAACCCCTGATGTCTTGCCAACAGTGGATCATGCGATGCTTGGAGTATCTTATTCTTGAGCTGAGACCCCTCAGTCAAGAAGATTCGGTCCCTGTACTAGATGATCTCATCAACCACCCTGTACTTGTCATCTGCCACCTGCCCATCGAGAACCTCACATGCAAACCTTTCCTTGGAGTACTCTACTAAGAGTCGAGCCCTCCATTCTGTATCCAAACTCATAAGAGGCAACGTGGCTGGTCTACGTGAAAGGGCATCTGCTACCATGTTGTTCTTACCCTTGACATACTCAATGTCAAAGTCATATGCATGGATCTTGCTAATCCACTTCTGCTGCCTCTCCTGTAGTTGCTTCTGCTCTGAAAAGAACTTGAGGCTGTTGTGATCAGTCCTCACCCTGAACCTGTTACCCACCAGATACTGCCGGTACTTAACCAATGCATGCATGATGGCTAGCATCTCTTTGTCGTATATAGAATACAACCTCTCATGCGGAAGGAGCTTCCGAGTCTCAAAGGCTATAGGATGACCTCCCTGCATCAACACTATGCCGATCCCCTCTCCCGATGCATCACACTCCAAAACCAAAGGTTGTACAAAATCTGGGAATGCAAGCATTGGGCAACTGCTCATAACCTCCTTGAGCCTATCAAAGGCTCGCTGCGTTGTATCTGACCAACTGAATGCCCCCTTCCTCGTCAAATCTGTTAAGGGTGTAGCAAGCTGCGAGAAACCTTTGACGAACTTCCAATAGTAGGCACAAATGCCAATGAACCCTTGAAGTTCCGTCACATTTCTCAGCTCCGGCCATTCTTTGATGGCCCTAATCTTCTCCTCGTGGACTCTCACTCCATCCACTCCTATGATATGTCATAGAACTATTTCTCCTGTAAGATATGCAATACCATCTCAATGCGCTGGAGATGCTCCTTCCAAGTCTTGCTGTAATTGAGAATGTCATCAAAGAATACCAACACAAACTTCCTCAAGTGACTATGGAAGATGTGATTCATGCAGGACTGAAATGTAGCAGGGGCGTTGGTTAGCCCAAAAGGCATCACCAAGAACTCAAAGTTCCCATAGTGACACCTGAAGGCGATCTTGGGAATGTCCTACTCCCTCACGCTAATCTGATGGTACCCAGATCTGAAATCAATCTTTGAGAAGAATCGTGCTCTCCTCAACTCGTCCATCAACTCATCAATCCTTGGTATGGGGTACCTGTTCTTCAAGGTCTTCTTGTTCAGGGCCCTGTAGTCAATGCACATCCTCAATGTACCGTTCTTCTTCATCACCAACACCACAGAAGAAGCAAAAGGTCTCATGCTCGATCGAATGTGCCCAAGTGCCAACAACTCCTGGATATCCCACTCAATCTCATCCTAATATGCCTTGGGGTGCCTATAAGGGGTGGTGATCACTGCCTGAATGCCCTTCTCAAGCTCGATAATGTGCTCAAACCCCCAATCCGGTAGCTGTCCTGGTGGAATCTCCCCAAACACTATGGCATACCGATCAAGGATGGACTGTATCTCTGGATGTACCGTCTGCCCTATAGTCCCTACCTCTGATTCACGCAGTTCCACTGCCCACTCTATGTCTCCCTTCCGGAAGACTACCTCCATCCGATGAGCCAACACAGTCTAAGGCGGATATGTGTGTTGTCCCCATATCTTCTCATGCCTCCTTGCCTTCTCATCATCCCACTCCATCTCTAGGGTCTTCCAATCTATTGTGACCTTCCCTAGAGTGATAAACCACTGAAAACCTAGTATCATGTTGGTGTCTGGGATATTGACCACGAAAAAGTGGTTAGTCAATGTGTAACTTCCCATCGTCGCTGAAAGCTCTGGAACATAACATGCACACGTCATGGTCTGATCTCCTAGGACCAAGACTGAAAACCCATCGAAGCTCTCTATCTGAATACCTCTCCACTCAACCATCTATGCATTGATGAAGTTGTGGGTTGCCCCACTGTCAACCAAAACTGATACGCACTGGCCACGTATTGTCCCTCATACGCGTAGCATCAGATACTTGGGAACTCCTCGCAACGCTACAAGGGCCCCTCCGGTGGGTGGAAAAGATGCACCACCTGCTGCTAGTGGTGGAGGTGGGAAAGGTCCCTGTATGACATGGCTATCTCCCGCCTCCACATCCTCCTCATCATCCTCTTCTCCACTGCTCTCGGAGAAGACCTCAATAAAATTGTGCTTTGCCAGCAGCACATCTATGTCCTAGTGCCCATGGCTCCTTACAGGTGAAGCAAACCCGCTTCTTCTTCAACTCCCTCCTAGCATCGTCGTCAAGATGTACTTGTCCTAGATTCCCCTTTGGAGGAGGAACCCTCACATCCTTCCCCTTAGACTGAAAAGTCTATCTCTAGGGATAAGGTGTCTAGACATCATGTAAGTCTCGGGTCCTGTTAATAGCGTCCTAGGGTGTGGCTAGTTTAGTGGACCGGACTAAACCCCGAAATGGCTCTGCTAACCCCTCAACATACATGTAGACCCTCCGCGTCATGGATAGGTGTGACACCATTGTAGAGACCCTCAAGAAATCTGCAATGTAGGTCTCTAGGCTCCCTGTCTATTTGAGCCTTGTCAGCTCAACAAAATGCTGCTCTGGATCCCTCCGATCAAATCGCTCCATCAGTGTCCTGGTAAACTCATCATATGTCGTCACTCTAGAGTGCCCTATTGTAACCATCCCATGAAACCACCAATCCTGGGCCTCACCATCCAAATGCAATGTTGCCACCTTGATGGCCTCTGTCTCCGACATCTGGTTAAGCTGGAAATAAATGTCTAGCTTCTCCACCCAAGAATTTGCTGAACTTTTTGATGAACCATCAAATGTAGGCAAGTGGAATCTACTCGTTGAATGATGGGTGTCACCATAATGGTAAT